>NCTC01003567.1:0-177438 GCA_002319775.1 Fagopyrum tataricum
AAAGAGTAAGTTTACAGGAGTCTTGATCTGGAAGACTCAGAATCCGTGGACGGGTCTCAGGGGTCAGTTCTATGATCATCTTCTTGACCAGACAGCTGGATTCTATGGCTGCCGCTCAGCTGCAGAACCCATTCATGTCCAGTTGAATCTTGCTAGTTATTTTATTGAGGTACTCATATTCATCCCAGAACTAGAAATGAGTTTCTATATGATTTTTTCTATTACTTTTCATCTATAATATTAGTTAAAGAAATCCTCTCCTCCATCCCAAAATTAACTAGAGTTTCTTTAATTATTTTTGTTTTATAAAACTTTAATAAACACCTACAATTCCCTACATTTAAGCAAAAGTAACAAAAACAAATCTGATTTTACTCTTGATTTACTTGAGTTGGGCAGGAATCTGTCAGATTTCATTTCTTCTTCAAGAAATTTCTCTCCACTCATTACCTCTATTCCCTCCCTCATTCTGTCATTTATTTTTAATTTTACAAATTTAAATAGGGGAAGAAACTCACAGTATCTGTCCCAATGTTGTCAATATATTGTTAAGTATGTGGGATGCAGATGCTCTTAGAATATTGTTCAGTTTTGTGTTTTGTTATAATATTCTGTATTTTTCTGTATCACAAGGTTGTCAATACGACAGCAGAACAACTATCTGATGTAGCTGTAGAAGTGTCAGTATGGGAGCTGGATGGGAAATGCCCATTGTACAAGGTCCATGACAATCTGACAGTGGCTGCTAAAACGACGATGCCCATAGCCGAGATGACATACACAAAATCTAAGAACCCAAAGCCTGTATACTTCCTTCTGCTGAAGCTCTATCAGAGAGCAGATCACAGAATCTTATCTAGAAACTTCTACTGGTTGCACCTGCCTGGTGGCGACTACAAGCTGCTTGAGACTTACAGAAAGAAGAAAATACCGCTCAAGATAACTTCTAGTATGAGCATCTCTGGATCTAGCTGTAAAGTTCATATGCATGTGTCTAACTCGTCAAAGAACCCCGATCAGAAGAATCAATTGTTGAGCAATATTAATTTGTGTGACTACAACGCTTCTTCTGCTGAAACCGATGAGGGTAGTGCAGAAGGTGGGTTTTGGAAGAGGATTTACAAGCAGATTTCAAGGGGTAAAAAGGGTTCGAGTGTGGTTGAAATGAATGGAAATGATACAGGTGTGGCTTTCTTTTTGCATTTCTCTGTTCATAAATCAACAAAGGAGCACAAGGAAGGGGAGGACACGAGAATTCTCCCTGTGCATTATTCAGACAACTACTTTTCGCTGGCCCCTGGGGAAACGATGACTGTAAGCATGGCGTTTGAAGTGCCCCGTGGAGTTACTCCCCGCGTTACGCTTCATGGTTGGAACCACCATGGTGGATATGAGGTAATGTAACCTTGGGAGGGTTGTTCTGTTGTAATATGTTGTGTCATCTTGTGTGAATTGTTATTGTGGCAATGTTATCTGGGTGCAAATTTTGAATCCAATAAATTAAGTGTAAAATCAGACATTGAATACAATAATTGTGTGTTTAATGTGGAGTTCAATCTTCTGTCCTCATTTATACCATTTGCTTGCAGCCTAAATCTCTCGGGTTGGGCTTCCATGAAGTTGCTAATTAACTTCACTGTGGAGTTTAACAAATTTAGACCATTGATTAAATTAATGATCAAGATTTATTCATTTATTAAAAATTTAAGGAAAGAATATATTTTAAAGATAAAAATGATATATCACTTTCCATTTATTGTATGTAAGAGTTTAGTTTTCAAATACATATTATTATAAAACTTTTACTTTTTATTATCATCCACCTCTTTATTTTTTATTATCATCCACCTAATGGATAATATCGATTTTGTGAAGAGTATTATTACTTTTTATATTATCTATTATTTCATACATGAAAAAGTACAAATAGATTTTGAGATTAGATGATTTTGACTAGGTATATCAGTGAATAATTTTACAATTTTAATGTGAATAAAATAATATTAAATTAAATTTTAGTGTTATCTAACTCACTAGAGAAAAAATAGTTAATTATCGGACAATTTAAAAATATTTTCAACTCTCATTTATATACTAGAATTAAAGAGGTGATGTTGTTGTGAAAACTTTACAATTCCTGCTCTTTTTTTTACCTCAAAGTTATCATATAAATGATTATTACATTTTATTATATCTTTTAAATATATGAATAAAAAGAGTTCTGTTATTTAGTGGGTCGATTGTAGTCTTTTGTATCAATAATTTACACTTTTAAAATAGATGTATTAAAAAACAAACTACTTTTCCAAAAAAATAATTGTTGGTTTAAAAGTAAATACATTTTAAATTTAAAAATTAATCTATATTTAAAACTAATCTATTTATATAAATTGATAGATGTATGATCATGTAAATATTTTCTTTTCTTTTTTATTGATTAAAAAATAAATATTAACCACTAATTATAATCAATGGCCTAAATTCACTAAATTTCACCATAAGGTTTGATAAAGTAAATTAACGCCCAACCCAAATCTCTCTCCATCATTTCCTTCAGTTCAATTTTCTCTGAAATTCGCATGTACATTATTCATTTTTCAGCTCAGAGTTTCCCTTATTAGATCACTGATATCAACTAATTGAAATTCTGAAAGTTCATGAAATTTATGAACCAAAATTACTCGATCTGACTTTTGGGTTCTATTAATTAAGTATTAAAGTGTGCAAATATTGAATTTCGAGATTGCAGGGTCTTTAATATATAATTAAGCGCTTTTGAAGAAGTTTCACTTAGGTTATACACGTGGAATTTGATAGGTGATTTAGGCCATATTTGGTTTTACAAAAGTTTTCATTAGTTTAGCACTTGGGTAATATAAGCTTTGATTAGTTTATTAAAAGCATTTGAAATTTTTGAAAAACAATTGAAGTTTGATAGGAGTATATTTAAGACACACCCAAAATGACAAATATTAAAAAAAAGACATTTATATTATATTATTAGGACTATGAGTCTATGACAAAGGGGTGAAAATAGGAAGAAAAATATGAAAGCTCCACAGTAATTTCCTTTACTCTATCCACTAGCTTTCTAATATAACAAACAAAAACTTTACAATATCATTAAAACTCTCTAGTTTCCTTAAAAACTTGATGTACCAAATATCATAAATGTCTTTTTGTAAAAGTTCAAAGCTCTATTAAATCTATCCAAAAATCAATATCGAGCAAGCTCTTAATTGAGTTTCTTTTTTATGAAGTTTATGGTAGGATTTCAACCCAAATTCAAAACCGGATTTCATTTTGGTTATGGAATGATTGATTCCTAACTTGTGAAGTGTAAATCCACTCTAAATCGATACAATTTATGCTTGCTAATAGCAAACATCATGTGCTGCTTGTGTATCTTGAATTGAACTCTAGTTTGAGACCATAGTTGATCAATATTTTGTGAATAGCAAACACCATGTGACACTTGATGTTGGATTGACTAGCATGCTTAGATTTACATTTGCCTATACATGTATACTACCGTTTAATCATCATTAACTTGAGCACTCGAGCAAATAGTTCTCACTCTTTGACATTATAACATGTTTAAACATTGCATTAGTAAAGATTGAGAGAATCAGTCCCCAACCCCTAGTTGTTTCTCAAATTTGATTTCAAAACTAGCATACTCTGTTTCTGACTCGATCTAGTCAAAAGCTACATGAATTTGACTCGATAGACGTTGTATTAGAACTCGATTGTCGTTACCTGAGGCAACTCGATTGATCCGATTCCACTCCACTCTTGAAGTGATTTGGATGATCACTTGATCACATTCTTTTTGTTTTATTTTAAACTTGCTTTTCACCTAGAAGGTTTCTAAGAATAGGATAAAGATAACATAGTCCTTGGGGAGAGATGACCTTGACTAGTAGTCATGTTTTTACACTGATACGACCTTTCACTTGGTTATGTGGTGTTCTTCTATTGAGTGCTTTTGTGACAATCTATTTTTAGTAAAAGGGTTGGTCAAGAGGTAGACGTGACTTGAATAGGTCATAATTTTAGTGTTCTCAAGAGGTAGACGGGAGTATAGACAAGGGTAGAGTTTGGTCTTATTTCCATGTTGTGAAACTATCTCTATCTACCTACAAAATAGAGATTTGAACATTAAATGACTTAAAACATTAACATTTAACTCTTTCAAAAGACATTTTGTTAATAAATTTAATTTTAAAGACCAAATAATCATAATTTTAAATTAAACATCATGAAAAATATGTTCATATATTCAATAAAAGTAAACAATAAGTGGCTTGAATATTATCTTTTAACCTATTCTAAAGAAAATCCTATATAGATCATTTTTTTTCTTTTTAAATTTGTAGAATTCTCATATTCATCCAAATTAGCAAGTTAGTATATTCATCAAAATTAACAAGTTGCTATAAAGCCCGAATCAATAAAATTACATCTAAACCAACATTTTAAATAATATAACTATACATTAGACATTAAAAAAAAACTGATATTCTCAAAAGTAAACATCTAATCTACATGTAAAATAGAGATTTGAACACGAAATGACTTAAAACATTGACATTTAAGTTTTTGAAAAATCTTTTGTTAATCAATTTAATTTTTAAAGATCAAACAATCATAATCCTGCACATTAAACATCATGAAAAATATATTCTTATATTCAATAAAGCCGCTTTCCATCGCAAGGATGTTTTAGGTTGGACTACCTCGAGAAGATAGTCCAACCTAACTGCTTTCCATTTTCAAAAAAAAAGCAAATAGTAAGTCGCTTGAATATATCTTTTAATCTTTTCTAAAGAAAATCATGTATCGATTTTCCCCCCTATTTTAATTTGTAGAATTCTCATATTTATCAAAATTAGCAAGTTGTTATATTCATCATAATTAGAAAGTTGCTACAAAACCCGAAACAATAAAATTGCATCTAAATCAACATTTCAAATAAAATAATTATGCATTAGATATTAAAAAATATATTCTTATATTCATCAAAAAGAAACATCTCTATTACATGTAAACAGGGATTTGAACATTAAATGACTTAAAGCATTAATATTTAACTCTTTAAGAAAAACCCTTTTGTTAATCAATTAATTTTTTTAAGGAAAACAATCATAATCATACATTAAACATCATGACAAATATATTCTTATTTTCATATATTCAATAAAAGTAATCAGTACGTGGTTTGAATATTATCTATGATACATGGATTAGCCGTGTGGTTGCCGTGATCTTTTGACACAAGACTCGAAGGGATGCAAAATGGAAAAGACGGGAAGAATGGATGAAGAATACGAAGGATTGATCCGATGAAGGTGATTGATCGGTAGTTGGATAGATTTGGTTGAACTCTTGAAGCAACCTAGAGCACAATAGACAAACTAAGACCCTAACACATGTAACACCCGGAATTTTTAGAAAACGAATTTATCGTGTTATTCCTATCTCCGTAAATTATTCTACGGGAATATCCGACTTTTATTCCAAAACCGTAAACCGTAAATTATTTTTACGGGAATGTTGGAAATATTCCGACCCGTAACATCCGTTACGGAATTAGTTTAACGAGTTGTTTTCCGCCCGGTTTTCTTCTTCCTTTCTTCTTCTTAACGAAAATCCCGGCCGAGATAATCTCGGCCTGCCTATCTCGGCCGAGACCGACGCCCAGCTGTTGGCTTGTGGAGCGTGCCGCCCAGCCTACTCCCCGCCTACGCCTGCAGGAGCACGCCCGCCTACTCCCCGCCTACGCCTGCAGGAGCCTAGGCCTGCAGCCATGCCGCCCAGCCTACCTGACCCCTCGGTCCAGGCTGCTCCCTCCTTCACTCAACAGTGGCCACCTCTCTCCCACACTCCAACCCGCTGCTCCCCTCTCTTCTCTCCCTCGTCCCCGCCGCAGGCCTGCACTCACCAACCTCAGCCCTCCTTCCTTCGTCACTCACCACCTTTCACTCCTCTCTCTTCGATCTCTCCTCTCTTGCTCCAGCCGGCCGCCCTCTGCGAGAACCGGAGTCACCACCTGCCAACACGAGGAGCAGAGCCCTCCTCGGCTTGGCCGGTCGAAGCCCGAGAGCCGTCGACGCCCCACGCTTGCCTCCCTCTCTTCTCTGCCACCGCCAGGGAGGCCTTGCTCCGCCCTCGCCTCGCCTGCCTGCACGAGCCCCGCGGACGCCAACGGGGAGCCACTCACCGCTTGCTCACTCTTCTCCTGCAGCCTTCCCTCATCTCCTTCTCTGTCGCCGGAGAAAGGCCGCCACCGGGGACGCCCACGGGAAGGACCGCCACCGTCTGCATCCGCGCAAGGAGCCCACTGAGCCTTCCCCTCCCGCGCCTGCGCCCTGCTGCCGCCGCGGGCTAGTGCAACAGCCTTTTGGATAATTAAATCGGGCCCCCTCACTTTAGGTATAATTACAATCCTAACCCTCACTTTCGGTATATTTACAGTTTATACCCAACAGTTTGATAATTACAGTTTATGCCCATATGTGTTAGGAATTGCATAAGTGCCCGGAAAATATGTTAGCGAGTTTTTACCTCGGAAATTAGACGAGTTTATCCTAGGTTCCGTTATGCTATAAGTTTACGATCAATTAACATATGGGCGAAATGGGTAGTATCATGATAGGTTGGAAATTGTATAACTTAGTGGAAATGCCAAGTAGCGGCTTTTGTGACCTTAAGAGAATGTGAGGAGCGGGATTAGACCTAGTTGGCTTTTACGTCATTATTGATGGTAATTATGTTGGACTCTAGGATGCGGTCCTAGAATGCGAGTCAAATGATCCTGCGTAGGTCCTTTGTGTAGAAGTCCTAGACTTCTCGAGTTGAGCGGGTTTTTATGATACCTCGTTGTGAACAGGTTGAGTACTTCTTCCCAAGGGAAGCGTGAGCGTTTTGTAAGATAGCGTTTGGGACGAGGTAAGTCTACGGACTTACTTGGCTCGTATTTTATGTATTAGTATTGCCGTGTGTTTGGTGGTGTGTGTTATTTTATGTTATAATAATGAAATAAAACCGGTAATTAGGACCACCGACGTTATATATATGTTTATATTGGCCCAAGTGTATGAGAACGGGCGGTGACAATACTGCCTAGCCCATAGTGAGGTCTAGGGGATTCTCGGCGACTAGCCCGGCGGGTTAGATGGACGGATGCATCCGTACCATTCCTTGCCGGTAAGTAGGGACCGAGGTGAGACCATTGGGGTCTCGTGTCACAAAAGAAGTTGAACTAGAATGGAATACGACTTAATAATAAAAGATAAGAAATCGGACTTGTGTGATTTATGTTTTGTGCTATGGATGTGTTTGTTCCTTCACCGCTTTCCTAATATCTAGAATATGAGCTAACGGTTTAAAACCGTCATGTAGTTGACTTGCAGGTTAGGGATGCCGCCGAGTGAGGTGGAGGAGTGGACAGCCGGGGTCTCCGTACATTATAGGATGGGGATGTTTTGAGTCATTTCATGTTCTCGTTTTGGATATTGTCGTATGTTAGAACTCGGATTTATTTACGTTGTTTTGAGGACTCGGCTGAGTTTCCAAGTTGTAGTTTCGTACCTTTCGTTTCCGCATACATATAAAACGTATTTGAGTTTTCGACCTTTATTGGTGCCATGTTGGAAGGTCCGGTGAAATTGTTGTCAAGCTAAGGGTCGGGACCCATTTTGAGGTCTCGCCCGTAGCGCCCCGAGTCCCGCGGATTTGGGGTGTTACAAAAGTGGTATCAGAGCCCTAGGTTGACAACAATGGCACTCACAATCTTTCTAAAGGCCGAATGAGGTATAAAAACAGAACCCCCACGGGTTCTGACTGTTCGTTTTCAAAATCATATGCATGAGTCGGGATTGGGTTAGAATGTACGGGACCACCGCTCCTTCCGCAACCCTCGGCGACATAGATCTCTGGATTAGAAGTAGGTATAAATTATTATATAGTTATATATTATATATGACCTTAGGGTGATTGTGGAAATTGTATGTATCTAGATACTATGTGACCTTAGGATGTTTGGGCTTGCATGCCTTGGATATGTATTATGAACATGTTATATTTATGCTTTTAAGTTATAATACCGGATTATAAATAGTACCACGTATTTATATTTAAGTAAACGCAATACGAAATCAGATGGCACGTACGAGAGCGACCGCTTACGTGGGACCCGCCCGGGGTAGACCACCACTTCCCCCTACCGCCCCAGGAAGGCGGGGACGTGTAGGAAGACCTCTAGGTACGAGAGGTAGAGGTCGGGGACGCACCCCCGTTGCGGACCCAACAGTTGTGGGTGCACCAGCAGCAGAGGCCCCAGTAGAGGAGGTCGCAGAGAGCATCATTCCCGAGGCTAGGGATAGGACCGTGGTTAGGTCCGGAGCGCAGGGTTCTTCATCTACCAGGACCGGGGGAGCGTCCATGGAAGCTACTGTATTTGGAGATTACGTACGTCGGGTAGAGGAGGCATTTAGGACTGGAGCACCACCTCCCGCACCACCAGTGCCTGCACCTGCACCAGCGAGATCAGCTGAGGTCACACAGAGGGTGACCCAGGTTCGGGCTGTACCAGAGATAGTTACACCAGCAGTGGTTGCACCCGAGCCAGTTGTGGAGGTTGCTAGGCCGAGAGACGAGCTGAGGTCTGCGAGACCTGATTCATGGTTGAAGGCTTTCAACCAGGAGCATGTACCCTACTTCGACGGGAAGGTAGGGTTAGAGGTGGAGCACTGGATTGGGCACGTTGAGTCAGCCTTAGAGGCGATCCGTTGCCCAGAGGAGAGGCAAGTAGAGATAGTTCAGACACTGTTTCAAGAGCAGGCCCAGTACTGGTGGAGGACAGTTAGAGGCGGTGTGACCAGGATGAATCAGCTGTTGAGCCTCGTTAGGGAGACCTTTTTCCCAGCTTCACTGAGGAGTGACAGAGTCCAGGATTTCCTAGAGGCAGGATTCGAGGACGTCCCAGTCATTGAGGCGATCAGGCGATTTCGGGCAGAGTTAGCCTTGCTGGGACCTTCCGCACCCCCAGCAGACCAGCATGTCTATCTCTTCTCTAGGAGACTGAGGGAGTCCACCCGCGCTTACCTGGCGGGATTCCGTTGTACCTCACTGGCGGAGTACCAGGACCGGGCTTCGGCCTATGAGAGAGACCGCCTTGGGTCTAGGAGAGCAGCACAGTCCGGGAGACCAGACAAGAGACAAAGGACGGCACCAGCCGGGTCAGGGGCCGGAGCGACAGGTCAGGGAAATTTTGGTCCTCAGCCGTCGTGACTGGCATCCGACGGAGGACCTCATGTAGGAAGCCGCCTGTGGCTTGTTTCACTTGTGGCCAGATGGGTCACCGAGCCGCTTTTTGCCGTCAGGGCAAGTCCCAGTAACAACAGGGTTCTTCGCCTGCTGGTATAGCAGGCGGCAGTCAGAGGCCGCCCCAGTATCAGGCACAGGGCTCTCAGCAGAGGAGCTAGGGTCAGGGTCAGACCCACACTTAGGGATCCGCTCAGGGACAGGGCCGAGGTAGAGGCCGTGGTGGAGGTACTCAGGAGACCCGAGGCACACAGGCCAGGGTATTAGAGTTGAGGAGCGTTGTTGATCCTCCAGCGCCGGCAGCCCCAGGTACTATTCAGATTCACGGTTTTTCGGTCCGAGTTTTATTTGATACGGGTGCTACGCACTCGTTTATATCCGATGATTGTGTAGCTAGGTTGTCCTTAGCTACGATAGAGGGGAGACCCTTTACTATAGGGTTACCCGATGGAGGTAGGGTTAGTGGTACCCGAGAGGTACGCGGTTGCCCCATTCGTTTGGGGAACCGAGATTGGTTAGCCGACTTCTTTGTCATGCACTTAGTGCATGAAGAAGTCATCCTGGGGATTGGATTGATGCATTGGATGGGACATCAGCCGGAGGACCCGCGTATGGTACGGATTTTCCCACCAGAGAACGGGGCAGGAGAGGTGCATTTTTCCTGGTAAGGGTTTGGGACCGTCAGGGAAAGTCCGGGTTTTACCGAATTCATTAGCCGCTCGTATCGGAGGCTGCTAGGACTTGTATCGGTGGCCAGCGGGATGTGCGAAGGACGGGCTTTCCGATTGGTCGTTATTGCCCATGAAAGGAGGGAGTGACGGACATGGGGAACCATCATTGGAGGAGATCCCTGTGGCATGCGAGTTCGAGGACGTATTTGAGGAGCCACTTGGGCTACCACCGCCGAGGAGCGTTGACTTCACTATTGAGTTGGAGCCCGGCACTAGGCCGATCTCCAAGGCTCCATACCGCATGGCGCCGATTGAGTTGTTGGAGCTGAAGAAGCAGCTCGAGGAGTTAGCCGATAGGGGTTTCATACGCCCGAGCGTTTCCCCTTGGGGTGCACCGGTCCTCTTCGTTAAGAAGAAGGACGGATCTTTGAGACTATGTATCGACTACTAGGAGTTGAACAAAGTCACCGTCAAGAACAAGTACCCGTTACCGCGCATTGATGATTTGCTAGACCAGTTGTAGGGAGCCTCCGTATTTTCACGTATCGATTTGAGGTCGGGATACCACCAGCTTAGGGTGAGGGATGAGGACATACCGAAGACGGCATTCAGGACGAGATACGGCCACTATGAGTTTGTCGTGATGCCATTCGGGCTCACGAATGCACCTTCCATCTTCATGGTGTTGATAAACGGCATCTTCATCGACTTCTTGGACCAGTTCGTGGTGGTATTTATTGACGTCATCTTAGTCTACTCCCGGAGTAGAGAGGAGCATGAGGGACACCTGAGGACGGTACTTCGAGTCCTCCAGGATTGAGAGCTTTAGGCTAAGCTCTCTAAGTGTGAGTTTTTGATGTCCGAGGTGGCATTTTTGGGACATATAGTTTCCGCCGAGGGTGTCATGGTCGACCCGGCGAAGATAGAGTCTGTTTCCTCATGGCCGCATCCTAGGACGGTCAAGGAGGTGCGTAGTTTCTTGGGCTTAGTGGGATACTACCGCCGTTTTGTTGAGGGTTTCTCCGTGATTGCACGACCGCTCACTTCCTTGCTATGGAAGTCTACCAGGTTCGTCTGGTCCGAGCCTTGCTAGCGCAGCTTTGAGGAGGTGAAGAGGAGGTTGACCTCCGCTCTTGTGTTAGCCCAGCCTGAGGGCATAAAGGACTTTGTAGTATATAGTGACGCCTCCAAGTTAGGCTTGGGGTGCGTCTTGATGCAGAGGGGTAGGGTTATTGCGTACGCTTCTCGGCAGCTGAAGCCGTACGAGGAGAACTACCCTACCCATGATCTCGAGCTAGCGGCAGTGATTCATGCCCTGAAGATCTGGCGACACTACTTGTACGGGGCTACGTGCCAGATCTTCACAGACCATAAGAGTCTGAAGTATATATTCACTCAGTGGGAGTTGAATAACCGCCAGAGGAGATGGCTGGAGCTCATCAAGGACTTTGACTTGGAGATTTTATACCATTCCGGGAAGGCGAACGTAGTCGCCGATGCTTTTTGAGTAGGAGGACACCTCGGGAGGAGGTGATAGCTTGGCTTACGGTTCAGCCTTAGCTGCAGAGGGATATGATGGGCTTAGAGTTGGATATCCGGTTTCCGGGTGCGGACAGTCGTTTGTCCGAGTTAGAGGTGTTACCTGACCTGTCCGGCGAGATCCTGCTGAAGCAGGAGGATTGTCCCCTTTTGATGAGGATCCGGGACAAGATGTCCCGAGGAGAGGCACCACAGTTTGTCACGGGGGCAGATGGGCTATTGAGACGTCAGGGACGTATTTGTGTACCGTCGGATCAGGAGCTTAGAGAGCGGATTTTGTAGGAGGCCCATTCCACACCTTACTCAGTGCACCCAGACGCGAGTAAGATGTACCAGGACCTTAAGAGATCCTACTGGTGGGGCGGGCTCAAGCCCGATGTAGCTAGATATGTGTCCCGATGCGCAACCTGCCAGCAGGTCAAGATCGACCACCATAGACCCGGAGGAGAGCTACACCCACTGCCCGTTCCGCAGTGGAAGTGGAAGGATATATCTATGGACTTCGTGACCGGACTGAGACCTAGTAGGAGTTTTGACGCGATATGGGTGGTGGTAGACCGGCTGACGAAGACCGCACGTTTCATTCCTATACGGGAAACGTGGCTGGTGAGTCGTTTAGCGGAGGAGTTTACCCGTCAGATTGTGAGACTACATGGAGTCCCGAGGACAATCATCTCGGACAGGAACGGGCGTTTTACCTCGAGGTTCTGGCAGCAGGTACACGCCGCCCTAGGTTCGAGTCTCCATTTCACCACCGCATACCATCCCCAGACCGACGGCCAGTCTGAGCGGACTATTTAGACTTTAGAGGATATGCTTCGAGCGTGTGTACTAGACTGGGGTCAGGTATGGCCAGATCATCTCCCGTTGGTCAAGTTTTCGTATAATAACACCTGGCACGCTTCGATTGGGATGGCACCGTATGAGGCATTGTATGGACGGAGATGCCGTACTCCCTTGTGTTGGGACGAGCCCGGGAGCTCTAGCATTGTAGCACCGGATCAGGTACAGGATGACATGGCGAGAGTCGCTTTGATTCGGGAGAGGATGTTGGTTGCGCAGAGCCGTCAGAGGTCGTATGTGGATAGGAGGCGTAGACCTCTCGAGTTCAGGGTAGGAGCTCAGGTCTGGTTGAGAGTGTCACCGACACGGGGCGTTAGACGATTCGGCATTATGGGGAAGTTAAGCCCCCGATATGTGGGACCATTTGAGAGCTTGGAGAGAGAGTCGGTGAGGTGGCATACCGGTAAGCATTGCCACCGCGGTTGGAGGGCATACACCTGGTCTTTCATGTCTCTCAGCTGAGAGAGTACATCCATGACCCGAGACACATCGTTAGTCATGAGGACCTAGTGGTCGAGCCGGACCACACTTTCGCAGAGCACCCGATAGCGGTCTTAGAGCGGAGTACGAGACGCCTTCGATCGAAGGAGATACCGATGCTTAGGATTCAGTGGTCGAGGCGAGGATCCGACGAGGCTACATGGGAGACGGAGGATAGTAACCGGAGGAACTATCCCGAGTTTTATGCAGACCTAGCCACATCGATAGGACCGTCGGGTTAGTCCCGAGATCTTTCTTGTTTGCTATTTGTGTTATGTGTTTGGTTGAGTTATGTGGACCTTACGAGGTTGTGATATGTTTCTATACATAAGCTTGATTTAGAGATGACAGTATACCTTTTATGAGTTGTACGGGATTACAAGGCAGATATATTGGAGAGTGTTGGGTTTAGCAAGTTTCGGGACGAAACTTGTTTTTAGGGGGGTTAGATGTAACGCCCGGAATTTTTTGAAAACAAATTTATCGTGTTATTCCTATTTCCGTAAATTATTCTACGGGAATATCCGACTTTTATTCCAAAACTGTAAACCGTAAATTATTTTTACGGGAATGTCGGACCCGTAACACCCGTTACGGAATTAGTTAACGAATTGTTTTCCGCCCGGTTTTCTTTTTCCTTTCTTCTTCTTCACGAAAATCCCGGCCGAGACAATCTCGGCTTGCCAATCTCGGACGAGACCGACGCCCAACTATTGGCTTGTGGAGCGTGCCGCCCAGCCTACTCCCCGCCTAAGCCTGCAGGAGCACGCCCGCCTAGCCGTGCCTAGGGCTGCAGCCTTGCCGCCGAGTCTAGGCCGACCCCTCGCTCTTGCACCCGGCTTCTCTCTCTCCTCCTTTACACTCCTCTCTCCATGTTTGCACTCACTCCCGACGCCTAGCCACCCCGTCCACTCTTCATCTCTCCTCTCTCGCTCCAGGCGGCCGCCCTTTGTTTGCAGCCTCACCACCGGCGACCACCACATGGAGCTACCTCTCCTCTGCGTCCATTCACGCGAGCACCGGAGTCACTACCTGCCAACACGAGGAGCAGAGCCCTCCTCGGCTTGGCCGGTCGAAGCCCGAGAGCCGTCGACGCCCCGCGCTTGCCTCCCTCTCTTCTCTGCCACCGCTAGGGAGGCCTTGCTCCGCCCTCGCCGTGCCTGCCTGCACGAGCCCCGCGGACGCCACCGGGGAGCCACTCACCGCCTGCTCACTCTTCTCCTGCAGCCTTCCCTCATCTCCTTCTCTGTTGCCGGAGAAAGGCCGCCACCGGGGAGCCGCCGCCCACTGGAAGGACCGCCACTGTCTGCAGCCGCGCAAGGAGCCCACGGAGCCTTCCCTCTCCCTCGCCTGCGCCCTGCTGCCGCCGCCGCCGCGGGCTAGTGCAACAGCCTTTTGGCTAATTAAATCGGGCCCCCCTCACTTTAGGTATTATTACAATCCTGACCCTCACTTTCGGTATATTTACAGTTTATACCCAGCAGCTTGATAATTACAGTTTATGCCCATATGTGTTAGGAATTGCATAAGTGCCCGGAAAATATGTTAGCGAGTTTTTACCTCGGAAATTAGACGAGTTTATCTTAGGTTCCGTTATGCTATATGTTTACGATCAATTAACATATGGGCGAAATGGGTAGTATCATGATAGGTTGGAAATTGTATAACTTAGTGGAAATGCAAAGTAGCGGCTTTTGTGACCTTAAGAGGATATGAGGAGCGGGATTAGACCTATTTGGCTTTTACGTCATTATTGACGGTAATTATATTGGACTCTAGGATGCGGTCCTAGAATGTGAGTCAAATGATCTTGCGTAGGTCATTTGTGTAGAAGTCCTAGACTTCTCGAGTTGAGCGGTTTTTTATGATACCTTGTTGTAAACAGGTTGAGTACTTCTTCCCAAGGGAAGCGTGAGCATTTTGTGAGATAGCGTTTGGGACGAGGTAAGTCTACGGACTTACTTGGCTCGTATTTTATGTATTAGTATTGCCGTGTGTTTGGTGGTGTGTGTTATTTTATGTTATAACAATGAAATGAAACCGGTAATTAGGACCACAGACTTTATATATATGTTTATATTGGCCCAAGTGTATGAGAACGGGCGGTGACAGTACTGGCTAGCCCATAGTGAGGTCTAGGGGATTCTCGGCGACTAGCCCGGCGGGTTAGATGGACGGATGCATCCGTACCATTCCTTGCTAGTAAGTAGGGACCGAGGCGAGACCATTGGGGTCTCGTGTCACAAAAAGAAGTTGAACTAGAACGGAATACGACTTAATAATAAAAGATAAGAAATCGGACTTGTGTGATTTATGTTTTGTGTTATGGTTGTGTTTGTGCCTTCACCGCTTTCCTAATATCTAGAATATGAGCTAACGGTTTAAAACCGTCTTGTAGTTGACTTGCAGGTTAGGGACGCCGCCGAGTGAGGTGGAGGAGTGGACAGCCGGGGTCTCCGTACATTGTAGGACGGGGATGTTTGGAGTCATATTTCATGTTCTCGTTTTGGATATTGTCTTATGCTAGAACTCGGATTTATTTACGTTGTTTTGAGGACTCGGCTGAGTTTTCAAGTTGTAGTTTCGTACCTTTCGTTTCCGCATACATATAAAACATATTTGAGTTTTCGACCTTTATTTGTGCCAGGTCCGGTGAAATTGTTGTCAAGCTAAGGGTCGGGACCCATTGTGAGGTCTCGCCCGTGGCGCCTCGAGTCCCGCGGATTTGGGGTGTTACAGATATTGCTTAGGAACAAGGTGAATGCTTGCGTGTTATAAAAAATAAGGATGATCTTGTAATTAGTCGAGTCTTATGGATATTGTGTCTTATCAAAATGTTCTTTTAAATGTCTTTGATTTTCTTTCTAAAGTGTTACCCCGAAAATGTGAGCCGATTTCTATGAGTAGAGAGGAGTGTAATGCTCCTGATTTTTTTTGATCTTGAATTTTATGATATTTTGGAACCTAATGCTGGATTTATCACTTCTCTCATCGATAGGGTCGAATATGCGTATAGTGTAGATCTTGCTGAATTGGTTTCACCTCTCAATAACCACGAAGATATTACTATACCTCATGTGTTATATGTTCGGGTAAAGGTAGATTCAAAAAGGAAAATATAGCACAACAAGGCCCGTTGGAAGCCCAATTGCACTAAAGTAACAATGTGTATGTACAAGTCCTTGACTTGTGGTTAGTAAAGAAAAATAAAAAACCACGTATTACAAAGAGGCATGTCATCCTCCCTAACGTTCCATCTACCCTAAAAAACAAAACAAATACACATATCTGATTGACCACCACTCACAAGGTATGTTCACCTTCAGTATTTAGCCATCAATAGAAAAAGACGCACACAACCATACAAAGCCAAAAATAGGAGGACAATGGTCGATCCACCTTCGTTAAAGTCATTTACAAACAAAAACCAAGCGCGGTACATCCATAAATCGTAACTACATCAAAGTAAGGAGCAAAGTAAACCTCAATAGGCTGAAAACATACAATAGGAAGTAATTCTCTCACCAACTCTATAACGGAATGCCTCATGCATTTATTGTGGTCTTGATAGTGAAAAACATATAGTTGTTATTATTGACAAAAAATACTTAAGTACAAATGGTGGTTAACTAAAAAGTAGGAAAGATAATACGTGTTTTTGTAACTTAAATCCTCGATCCATATTCTTATAAGATAATATCAAATAAAAAATCCTAAATTATCCCTAATGGATAAACATAAAACGTCCCCCATAAACTATCTAGCACCAAAAACTATTATTAGTATTTTGTTGTTGTGGTAGATAGTTATTTATGAAACACTCACATAATATAATTCATTAAACTAATGATTTAAGAAGATTTTCCAAAGTCAAGGACTGATCGGTCGTAAACGGGTTGAATGGGCCTTGTATTTTTCTTGTTGGGACTTGTCACAGCATCGTGGAGTAGATTGATTTGTGAGCTTGAGATACGTTGCACCTGATCATAATTAATAATATTGAAATATTTTTTAACGCTCAAATTTAATTAAATTTAGAATCAAAATAAAAAAAATTCCAAATATCGATAAGTTTAGGCTCATTAATAAAACTAATATTTTCATGAAACATATCTAATTTCCAACTAATTTCCCAAAAAATACAAAAAAAAACCCATAGAACATTTAGTAGGAATCGAGTAGTGTACCATGGGTGCAACGATCCACTTGACTTTCTCGGTGCATGGCGGGGTGGTGAGAGAGCCATCGTATCTGTAATAATCGCTATCTTTGAAATAGCTACTCAATTCCTGATTGACGACCTCTAGATTTCCTTCGATTTCTACTTCTGTACCGGAGTCTGACCCAACTAATTGTTTCATCGTCATCACCAACTACCAAATATACAATTTCAAAGTCATCATGGATTAATCTATTCAAGTAAAATTTATTTTATTTACATACCGCATTGATGAGTGGATCGTACTCATTGAATGAGGCTGCAATCTTGTAGAGGCTTGCTACGATAGCGATGGATCCATCATCTGAAGCGAACATTTGTTGCATCTCAGCGTCGTATCTAGTAGTAGGAATACCACATGTACAATTTTAATAATTCCTTGTTGCAGTTCAAAAATATCCAATGACATAGAATGTTGGTAGGAGATCATAACTGGGTATTTCTAATGAAATGTTCCGAGGGCGTGTGCCAACGGATTTTAAGTAGCTTGAATGTCTTATTAGGGACCACCTCGGAATTCCCCTTCACTGACATCTATATTGCATTCCATTTTTATACAACTTAATTAGTATTTTAGGCTTATTTAATTTTATACAAATCATACATGGTACATATTATTAAAAATCAATTTATATTGTGAGCGTGTGTACCTCAACAAACATGCCATAGTTGATGAGGGTAGCCCCGGTGATGTTATAACGAACGAGAAGATTAGTTGCGGGTGTAGGCACAATGCTTGCGTCGTCAATATTAATAGGAGATTGTTCCCGGCCATCTTTACAAGTCTTATACTCGGGTGATATGATTTCCCAATTTATGTTTGTATAATTGAAATTTGGTCCCTTTCCCACTGATATGTATTGCATACAGTAATACCAAACAACTATATGATTTATAAAAACAGACTTTAATAAATAAAAAATTACAGAGAAGAAGATTATGAAACCATACTAGATTTAGATGTTTCGGCGCATGCTTCTCGCGATACCAATAAAACTCCAAGAAAAAATAAAATTATCAAAGATGTCTTTTCCATCTTCACTATTTCAATTTTCTCTTTTGTCTGGTTATATTTTTATTATCTTGCTAGCTATGTTATGCACTCACGCTAAATGTTGCTTAATATTAAGCAAGTTAGAGAATTTTTAGGAGGTTTAAGTTCATCCATTAATTTTAACCAATTTTTTCTTTATTTTAGATAATAAAGTTGAAATTTTCAAATCTTGTGTTTTGATAATTTGCTGGTGAAAACAAATTATTGATATGTGAGATCATAAGAAAATGTATGTCAAATAATTTAATTGTAAAAGTTTGACGAATTATGCATGCAGATGCAAAAAATCATCAATAAAAAAAATGAAATAGATTAGTCCACCTATCTTACATATTATGGTTGATCTTTTCGTAACAATGACGTATGATATACTTCTCAAAATCATTTTACTTGTTTTATTTATGATCAAGTTCATTATGTAAGATGATGTAAAATTGTTGGTTTAATTATCATTTTTGAAAAAAATAAGTTTTGATCAACATTTATTTCGCTTTCACTAGATGAATTCATTAAAACAAATCTATTTTCCACCAGAGTTACTTCCACTACATTACATTTTCACGTTCTATAAAATAAAATGGAAATGAGATAAAAATTACAAAATATTGGACGGACAATTTACATTTTTTCACTTGCGTATGCACAATTCAAGTAACTTTATTTAATAAAGTACATAGACAATTCTTTTGTGGGACTTTGTGATATCTTCATATATGTACAGTTAAGTTTAATTTAAAACTTTAAATAAGAAGTAAAAACACCTATAGAAGTGTAACGCCCGGAATTTTATTCCGGACTTAGAGCGCCTTGTAGATCTTCCCGTAGGCCGAGATGCCGAGTGCCGGGATTTATTCCTAAGACAATCCCGAGCTGACTCGTCGTTTTTCCCTTTTTCCCGCTTTCCGACCCTTCATTCCGGGTTAAAGTAACAAGGGGTCATTTCCGACCCCTCGGTCCGTGGGGAGGGACAAGAGGTCAGCTGACCCCTTGGTCCCCTCACCCCTTTTCAGCGAATGTCCCCTCTCTCTCTCCCCCATGCTCCTTTCACGTCATTTCCTTTCCTTCACTTTCTTCTCTTCTCTTCTCTTCTCTTCTTCCATTGTTGATTGAAGATATTGCATGTGTGGACTGCAGAAGGAGGAGTGCAGATCTGGTGTGGTAAGTCTCTTTCCTTCCTTCCTTCCTCCCTCTCCATGGCTACCACCCCTTTCTTCTTCCATCCTTCATCCATGGCCATGGATGAAGCTTTGAGAGGTTTTCACTCAAGTCCTTTGCATGCTTGTGTTCTTAACTCGATTAGGTCGAGGAGAGGTGCCTAAGACCAGTGGTGGGTGTTTGGAGAAGATCCAGCAAGAAAAGGAGGACTTTGGAGCCAAGGATCCACGATCGAAAACGAAGAAGACGACGTTCTGCACAGAACCCGCGGGGCGGATCTTCACGACTGCGGGAGCGGCCAACCGCAGGGGCGGCGCCAGAATCACGACTCCAGACCACCGCGGGTGCGGCTTCAGCACCGCAGGGGGCGGCTCCAGGGCTGCAGCAAGGCGCAGGGGCGGCTCTTGGTTCCGCAAGAGCGGCTTCTGTATTCCGCAAAGGGTGCCAGCTGACTCCGCGGCTGCGGTTTCTTCAGCAGTAGGCTTCTCCTCTCCCTTCCTATTCGTTCCTTCCTTAGCATTGTTGTTGAATCATGTTAGTAGCATGCCTAGATTGGATCTAGAGTAGTGTGAAATGAGACTTAGTGGTTGTGAACCTAGGAGCCCCTAAGGCTCGATGTAATTGATGGATATGAGCATGTGAGCATGATGGACCTTCTAGGCTAGCTTGTGCCTCTTTGGTTGAGGATTAATATCTTGTGAGGTTATGAATTGCTGTGGGCTGCTTCATGTGTGGAGAGTATGGTGAGTACTTGGGACCTAGGATGCATTCCTAGCTTGAGGGTTAGGTGATCTTGCATAGATCACTAGGGTGAAGTCTAAGACTTCTTGAGCGTGAGCATGTATTGATATGCATATCTCTTGTGAGCAGGTTGTGGGCTTTCTCCTTAAGGAAGCAAGAGTGTGGTGACTTGGGTTTGGTGATGAGGTAAGTCTCCGGACTTACTTAGCTCGTATTTTACGTATTGGCATTGATGTGTGTTTGGTGGTGTGTGTTTATGTTCTTGTTATAACAACTAAACCGGTAAATAGGACCACCGACCTTATATATTTTGGCCCAAGTGTATGATAACGGGCGGTGACATTCTGCCTAGCTCTACGTGAAGTTGAGGAGGATCTCGGCGACTAGACCAGCGGGTTAGATGGTCGGATGCATCCGTACCATTATTTTCCGGTACAAGGGGACCGAGGCGAGACCACGGTGGTTCTCGTGTCACAAACCGAAGTTGAATTAGAACGGGATATGACTCAATAATAAAAAGATAATAAACCGGACTTGTGTGCTTTATGTTATGTGATATGTATGTGTTTGTGTCTTCGCCTCTTTTCTAATGCTTCGAATATGAGCTAACGGTTTTATACCGTGGTTGTAGATGCCTTGCAGGTTAGGGACGCTGATAACATGAATTATCGACCTAGTTTAGTAGAGCATATAGTTAGTTTTTCCTTTCCCGCATGCATGTTTTAGCCTTAAGTTGTGTTCTTTATACTTGTTTAATGCAACTTTGCGAGTATAGATGTCTATGGTTACAAACTTCACGGAAGAAACTTCGCGATTTATTTCGTTAATTTCCGGATTTGTTTTAGGGCAGCCCGTTGCGGGATATAAAAGGAAAGCCCTAAATGATTTCCGGGGGTTCCCGTTTCATTCAAATTTCGAGCTCCTTTGCAGAGAGTTTTTTCCCCCTTTCTTCTCCCTTTGCCCTAGGCCATTGTTGGCCATTGTTGAACTTGTTGGAGCTTGGAGAAACTTCGCGAATATTGGGGAATTTGACGTTTTGCTAATCCTCTATCAATAAAGCTGAGTTTCTTCTTAATCTCTACTTTAGATTCTTGTTTATGCATTCTCTCTTGAATCTCTTGAATCTCTTGAATCTCTTGAATTGATTGAATTGCTTGGATTGATAATTGCTTCTTCCATTGAATTGCTTGGATTGATTGAATTGATTGGATTGATGATTGCGTTTGAAATGTCGCTTGTTGGCTAAAACTCGTGTGGATCCGAGGTGAATTGGGATTCGTTATTACTCGGACTATGATGGAATTGGGTTATTGCTTTGTTTTAGAAGCTTTGAAATCCTTTGGTTGGCTTGTTCTTAAACCTAGTTAGAATTCTCTAGCTAGTAACCTAAACCGGAATTGAGACCTACCCGGTAATGTTCCGTTTGGATACTTGAGTGTTCGATCATAGGTAATAGAGGTGGAAACCTCTATTGGGTTGAGTGTGCCTAGATTCTGTCCTAAGTAGGGTAATACCTGAGACTTACCCGGTAATGGTTTATCTTTTCCTTAGTTCGGAATTTGGTTTGTTTAGAATTTCCTACCTCTCTACCTTTAGACTTACCCGGTAATAGGTAGTTGGTTTGGAACTAGATAGTCTTGAGACTTACCCGGTAATAGACTATCAGTTTAGAAACGTTCTTCCCTGAAGTTTGTAACCATAGATCTTTTGAGAAATTTCCTGAGTCCGTGCGTAATAACGATGACCTTGAATCCTTGGAATCCGCATTTTCTTTATTGATATACTTTCGTTTGTCTGTTTTATTTGGTTTTCGATCAAATCTGTTATTTGATTGCGAACTTTACAGAAAATCCTTCAAAACTCCTTTGATCGAATGGTGAATCGAAGAAGAAATCGAATATCTGGCCCGATCCAACCTAAAGGAATTTCTTCCCTTCTTTTCCAACCTCGTTCTTTTATTTTGATTTTTGCTATCTGTGATCACATCTGCATTCCAAACATTTAGTCCCTGAGTTCGACCTTGGAGTACTTGCCCTAACTGTAATTGACCCATACACTGTGGGTTCGCTACAGATTCGGTGTTTATTTCTTGTTTATAAATTTAAAACATACCGTGTTTTTACTAACCTATGAGCTTTTATCATTCTTGATAAAAGTTTATAGGGGCGTGAAAATAGCGAACAAAGTTTTTGGCGCCGTTGCCGGGGACTAAGTCATTTGTTTTGTTTTGTGATTTCTTTTAGTGTAAGTCTTTCTTTTAATTTTGATCTCGTTTCTAGTTTTGTTTTTGGAATTTTCAGGACTTTAGGTATCCTTCACAGTGTATGCAAAGAACTCGGGGTTTGAAAGAACTAGTTCCGTACGATCCCAAACCTGAACGGACACTGCGAGAGAGAGTAAGAGCCCGGAAAGTTCTAAAATGGCTGAAATCAGAGATTATGAAGCTGAACTCAGAGATGCTTTAGAGCAACTAGAAGCTAAGAGACGGATTGCTAGAGAAAGAGAGCAAACTACAGAAAAGGAAATGGCTGCAATGAGAGCTCAAATGGATGGGCATGTGGGGTCAGCTTTAGAGGCGATCCGTTACCAAGAGAAGATACAGGGTGAGATGGTCCAGACCTTATTTACAGAGTAAGCCTAGTATTGGTGGAGGACGGTTAGAGGAGGGGTGACCAGGATGGATCAGCTACTGAGACTTGTTAGGGAGACCTTTTGTCCGGATTCACGAAGGAGAGACAGAGTCCAGGACTTCGTGGAGGCAGGATTCGAGGACGTCCCAGTCATTGAAACGATTAGGTGATTTCAGACGGAGTTAGCCTAGTTGGGACCCGCCGCACCTCCAACGGACCAGCATGTGTATCTCTTTTCCAGGAGACTGAGGGAGTCCACCCGTGCTTACCTTGCGGGATTTCATTGTGACTCACTGGCGGAGTACCAGGACCGAGCTTCGGCCTATGAGAGAGACCGCCCTGGGTCTAGGAGGGCAACACAGTCCGGAGAACCAGATAAGAGACAGAGGACAGTACCAGCTAGTTCAGGGGCCGGAGTAGCGGGTCAGGGACGTAGCAAGACTCCGGGACGTTCCGGTCCTCAGACATCGAGACAGGCATCAGACGGGGGACGTCAGTGCTACTGTTGTGGAGAGTTTGGACACATGATGAATACATGTAGAAAGCCGCCCGTGGCTTGTTTCACTTGTGGTCAGATGGGTCACCGAGCCGCTTTTTGTCATCAGGGCAAGTCACAGTCGCAGCAGGGTTCCTCGCCTGCTGGCATTGCAGGGGACAGTCAGAGGCCGCCACAGTATCAGTCACAGGGCTCTCAGCAGAGGGGCAAGGGTCAGGTTCAGGCCCATACTCAGGGATCAGCTCAAGGACAGGGCCGAGGTAGAGGTTGTGGTGGAGGTACCCAGGAGACCAGAGGCACACAGGCCAGGGTACTTGAGCTGAGGAGTACCGTTGATCCTCCGGCGCCGTCAGCCCCAGGTACCATTAAGATTCACGGCTTTTCTGTCCGAGTTTTATTTGATACGGGTGCTATGCACTCTTTTATATCTGATGATTGTGTAGCTAGGTTGTCCTTAGCTACAGTAGAGGGGAGACCCTTTATCATAGGGTTACCTGATCGAGGTAGAGTTAGTGGTACCCGAGAGGTACGCGGTTGTCCCATTCGTCTAGGAAATCGAGATTAGTTAACCGACTTCTTTGTCATGCACTTAGTGCATGAAGAAGTCATCCTTGGGATGGATTGGATGGACCGCCATCGAGCCGTTTTAGACACCAGCCGGAGAACCGTGACGATTTCCACGGAGACGGGACACGAGGCGATTTTCTGAGGTTGGGACCTCGGGAAGGCCGGTACAGTCATTAGCGCGGTCCGACCTGCTAGACTTGTCGGGCAGGGATGCGAGGCCTTCTGGTGCTAGCCCATGAAGAAGGAGTCGGGACCATCGCTGGAGGAGATCCCTGTGGCGTGCGAGTCGAGGACGTTTTCGGGGAGCCACCCGGGCTACCTCCGCAGAGGAGCGTCGATTTTGCTATGAAGTTAGAGCTCGGCACAAGGCCGACCTCCAAGTTTCATACCGCATGGCGCCGATCGAGATGCTGGAGCTGAAGAAGCAGCTCGAGGAGTTAGCCTAGAGGGGTTTCATACGCCTGAGCGTTTCCCCTTGGGGTGCACCGGTCCTCTTCGTTAGTGTTGTGATCTTTCAACGAGTTACTTCAGAAATAGAGAGAAGAAGACAAAAAGTTTTGAGGTTTTGCTGCACAAACCTTGCAGCTAGGGTTTTCAATATGCTTTGGTGGATAATGAATACAACCCTAAACCTATCTATTTATAACTATAAATAGATAGAATCCTCTATAAATAGATAGAGTCCTATAAAAAGATAGAATTATATAAATAGATAGAATTCGTACCACGAGGGGCTCTGCCTGATACCACCCCGCACCCCTCTGTCGCTCCGGGCTCATTAATCCATGGGCCCAAAATATGTTTCTCCCCTTGGCCCATTGTATCAGTACACCTAGATTTATTGTCTTATTATAATAATCTCCACCTAGACAACATAATCTAATACAAAATTTGGAAACACATATAAAACTCCAGAATCTTGTCGCCAAATCCTCCTTGTTTCTCTTGACATGGGGCTTTCTAACTCATCTAACAACGAGTAACATGAACCAAATCCAAACAATGCTTGAATTTGTCTGCGGTAACTGGTTTGGTCTTCATATCAGCTGCATTATGAGAAGTGTGCACCTTCTCCGGGATGATCTCACCAGAAGCTTCTAGCCGTGCCTTGTACCTTATGTCTTCTTTCTCTGAGATGCCTTGTTTCTTCTTGAACACCCATTTGCATCCTATTGCCCTCTTACCTGCTGGAAGAGGAACCAACTCCCACGTCTTGTTCTTATGGAGAGATTCCATCTTTTCAGCCATAGCACCTACCCGTCCTTCTTTCTCCTGACTATGAATAGCCTCTCGAAAGTTGGATGGATCATCTGTGCCAATGACTAGAGCATAATTAACCATCTCCTCAAAACCATATCTTATAGGGGCCCTTGTGATGCGTCTGCTTCTGCCAAAAACAAGACTCTCTACCTGTTGCTGATCTACATCATGCTCCCCACCTGCTGGTGTATGTGTGCTAGAATCTGAAAGCTCCACCTCCACTGCTGATCTGGATTCAGTCTTTGTAACTGCAGGTTTCTCAACTTCCTGGGCATGTAGAAGCATTGCCTGCTCATCAAATACAACATCTCGACTGATCATCCGTTTCTTTGCAACATGATCCCAAAACTTGAAACCCTTCACACCATCCAGGAGACATTGCTTGTGAAGCTCAATCATCCCCCTTTCGTCAATGTGACCCAGGCGCATATGCCACAGAGTTGTGTAATCTGTCTTAGAAGCATTGCCTGCTCATCAAATACAACATCTCGACTGATCATCCGTTTCTTTGCAACATGATCCCAAAACTTGAAACCCTTCACACCATCCAGGAGACATTGCTTGTGAAGCTCAATCATCCCCCTTTCGCCAATGTGACCCAGGCGCATATGCCACAGAGTTGTGTAATCTGTCTTAGAAGCCACGGATGCAACTCCACCTACAACGGTACTCCCTACCAACCGGTAGATATCACCCGATGTAATCTGCCCCTTCATAACTGTCATTGCCCCCTTGCTCACCTTTACACATTCCTTTTCTGTTTTGAAACAGAACCTTTTCACATGTAAAGTCCCCAAGGAAATCAGATTTTTCTTTAGAGCTGGAATGTGACGCACGTCAGTCAATGTTCGAATCACACCATCGTGCCTCCTCACATTTATCTGCCCAATGCCAACAACATCACAAGTCTTGTTGTCTCCTAATCGGATGGAGCCAAAAGTTCCAGACTTGTACGTCTCAAACCAATCTCTATTTGGAGTCATGTGAAACGAACATCCCGTATCCAGTATCCATACATCTGAGTAGTTACTTGACGTCACAGAGAGCACATTAGAATCTGCACCATCTGAGTCATCTTTCTGCACCACGATTGCTGATCTTGAAGATTCCTCTGACTTCTTATCTTCGTACTTCTTCTTCCTGCAGGACAATCACGTTTGAAGTGACCCTCCTCCTTGCAGAAGTAACAAGTTACTGGCTTTTTACCCTTGGACTTAGACCTGGATTGCTTGTTGCTTCCTTCTTGCTTCTCTTTCGTCCTCCCTCTATCCTGGTTGCCTCTAACATACAACCCTTCGCTTTGAGAACTCTCACTGGTATGTTGTCGTCGTTCGGCTTGTGAAAGCAACGCTGTTGACACCGTATCAAGACTTATCTCGTCCTTCCCACACGTCAACGTCATCACCAGATTCTAATATGAAGAGGGTAGAGAACATAGCAAGATCATAGCTTTATCTTCATCTCCAAGTTTTACATCCATCCGAGCCAAATCCCCAATAATTTGATTGAAAATATTCACGTGTTTCACCAAGTCAGAACCTTCCACCATTTTCAACCCATACAATCTTTGTTTGAGATACAATTTGCTAGACAAAGATTTTGGCATATACCGTTTCTTCAATTGGGTCCAAATCTCTTGACAAGATTTGAGATCAATAACGTGGTATATTACTTCATCTGCCAAATAGAGCCGAATGACCGACGCTGCCTTCTCCTGCATCTCCTCTCATTCGTCATCTTTCAACGACTCGGGTTTTGTCTCCTTCAACGCCTTCAACATTCCTTGCTGCGTTAGCAGATCCTTAACTCGTCGTTGCCAAAGACCGAAGTTGCCAGGTCCGTTGTGTAACACCCCAAATCCGCGGGACTCGGGATGCTACGGGCGAGACCTCACAATGGGTCGCGACCCTTAGCCTTCCAACAATTTCACCGGACTTTCCAACAAGGCACAAATAAAGGGGAAAACTCAATACGTTTTTAATGTATGTGGAAACCGAAAAGTAAGAAACTATAACTTGGAAACTCAGCCGAGTCCTCAAAATAACATAATCTGATACGAAGTCTAAACGTACGACACCATCCAAAAATGAAACATGACTCAAAGCATCACCGTCCTATAATGTACGGAGACCCCGGCTGCCCACTCCTCCACCTCACTCGGCGGCATTCCTAACCTGCAAGTCATCTACACAACGGTTTTAAACCGTTAGCTCATATTCTAGGTATTAGAAAAGCGGTGAAGGCACAAACACATCCATAACACAAAACATAAAACACGCAAGTCCGGTTTATTATCTTTCATTATTAAGTGGTATTCCATTCTAGTTCAACTTCTGTTGTGACACGAGACCCCAATGGTCTCGCCTCGGTCCCTACTTACCGGCAAGGAATGGTACGGATGCACCCGACCATCTAACCTGCCGGGCTAGTCGCCGAGAACCTCCTAGACTCCCTTGGTCGTAGGCAGTGATGTCACCGCCCGTTCTCATACACTTGGGCCAACATATACATATAGGGTCGGTGGTCCTAATTACCGGTTTAATTGTTATAACATAATATAAACACACACCACCAAACACACGGCAATGCCAATACATAAAATACGAGATAAGTAAGTCCGGAGACTTACCTCGTCCCAAACGCTAACTTACACAACGCTCTCGCTTCCCTTGGGAAGAAGCACACAACCTGCTCACAACAAGGTATCCATAAAAACCCGCTCAACTCAAGAAGTCTAGGACTTCTACACAAATGATCTACGCAGGATCATTTGACTCACATTCTAGGACAGCATCATAGAGTCTATCATAAACACCGTCAATAATGACGTAAAAGCCAACGAGGTATAAACACGCTCATCACATTCTCCTAAGGTCCCAAAAGCCACTACTTGGCATTTCTTCTAAGTTATGCTAGTTCCAACCTATCATGATACTACTAAACACAAATAGATCGATATGGATTTGTGGCCTTTATCGGGCTTCGGAACCTAGCATCAAACTACACAATTTAGCCCATACGCTAAATTGATCATAAAATATAGTATATCGAAACCTAATATAAAACTCGCTTATAATTTCCGAGGTTAAAAGCCGCTAACGCATTTTCCGGGGCAATTATACATTTCCTAAAACATGTGGGTATAATCTGCAATTAATACAAAACTGAGGGGGATGAAATGTAATTATACCTAATAAGAGAGGGGCCCGATTTAAATATCCAAAAGGGCTGTTCTAGGACCGCGGCGGCGGCAGGGAGGACGTGGGCGCGGCAAGGGCTCCGGCTGGGAGGAAGGCGGCTCCATGGGCTCCCTTGGCGGCTGCAAACGGGTGGCGGCCGACCTCTAGCTCCGGCGAGGACAGAGCACCGGGGAGGAGGGAAGTGTGAGCTGCTGCTCACCCGAGGCCGAAGGAAACGGCGAGGCGCAAGGGGATTGGCCGGCGTCGGCGGGGCTCGTGCAGGCAAGGCACGGCGAGGGCGGAGGCGAGGCTTCCCTGGCGGCGACGGCTTCGCTGTGGCTCTCCGTGCTCGAGCGGCCTGGACGCAGAGGGAGAGAGAGACGGAGAAGAGATGGACGGGGTAGCCGGCACGGTGAGAGAGCGAGGCGGGAGAGGAGCGTGGGTGTGCCGGTGTGGAGAAAAGACGGCGTGAAGGAGGTGGACAGGGTGGAGGGTGAAGTTGCCGGCGTGGAAGAGAAGGGAGATGGGGTAGAGGAGTGTGCAGGCGTGGAGTGAGCCAAAGAGAGAGGGCCGAGGTAACTTGCATAACGCGAGGGGTCGGCTGGGTGCAGGGGAGCAGGGACGAGGGGTCGGGTAGGCGGGCGGCACTGCTACAGGCCTAGGCGCCAGGATAGGCGGGCGGCCGAACCACAGACGGGCGGGAGTAGCTCCAAAAGAAAGAAGAAAAGGGAAAGAAAAAAGGAGCGGTGGGAAAAAGAAAAAGAAAAAGAATAAAAATAAATAATTTAAAATAGGAGTAAATAACCCGAAAACCGGAACCGGAAATGTTTTGACTCGGGAAACTTTTCCGATATTTTTACGAAAATAATAATACGGATATACGTGAACGTATTCCAACCCAAATAAATACTCGGGAAAGATCCATAAAACGCTCTCAGTCTGGAATAAAATTCCCGGGCGTTACACGTTGAATCGCGGAACTTCAAATTTTGCAACGGAACTCATCGACAACCTTGCCCTGATACCAATTATTGTGATCTTTCAACGAGTTATATCAGAAATAGAGAGAAGAAGACAAAACGTTTTGAGGTTTTGCTGCACAAACCTTACAGCTAGGGTTTTCAATATGCTTTGGTGGATAATGAATACAACCCTAAACCTATCTATTTATAACTATAAATAGATAGAATCCTCTATAAATAGATAGAGTCCTATAAAAAGATAGAATTCTATAATTAGATAGAATTCGTACCACGGGGGGCTCCGTCTGATACCACCCCGCACCCCTCTGTCGCTCCAGGCCCATTAATCCATGGGCCCAAAATATGTTTCTCCCCTTGGCCCATTGTATCAGTATACCAAGATTTATTGTCTTATTATAACAGTCAGGAAGACGGACGGATCTTGGAGGCTATGCATTGATTACCGGGAGTAGAACAAGTACCCTCCCCTTACCACGTATAGATGATCTACTCGACCGGTTGGAAGGGTCGGTGTTCTCTTCTAAAATCGAGTTAAGGCTTGATTGTCACCAATTGAGAAGTCGAGACTGGGATATTGCAAACACGGCATTCCGGACAAACCATGGTCACTACGAGTTGTAGTGATTCCATATGGGCTTACTAATGCCCCGAATAAGACATTTTTGGTCTACTCTCGAAAAAGAGTGAAGTTGTATGACCAGTTGTCTAGGGATGACAACCCCCGAAGGATGTGAAAGAAGTTACAAGTTTCTTGGATGTGCCGATCCTTACCGGATTTGTGGAGAGATTCTCCAAGTAACACCATCTATGGCTAACCTACTCCGGATGACGATGAAGTATTGAGTGGGACAAAAATGGACAATGGAGTCGTCGAGAGTTAAGAGGATATTCATTGGTGCAACTGTTTTGAAATTGCCTCGAGGTACGATCGGTTTGAAGTGTAAGAACGTTTCTTTAAGACATGGTCTTGACTGAGTATCGAGAGACGATGTAAAAGTTATATCATACTGAGTATCCTGGACTGGTCCAGGATAGTTTGGGACACGGGCAACACGCCCAAGCACTGCTTTATCCTTTGGATGGCGATTCCTCGGACGCCTATCGACCAGAGACAGATTACACTTCCTCGACATAGATCCTACCTGCCATTGGTGTGGTCTGGAGAGTGAGTCACATGACCACTTGTTCTTTGGATGTACCTATTCCAGGGAGGTTTGGAGGCAGGTATGCTACGGATTCCGGATGTCTACAGAGATGATCTCGAGGACAGAAGTCATAGCATATCTACTACACTCTGCACCAGGGAGGAGCTGGACGAGCAGGGCACGTATATATGCCTTCTCAGCGACGATCTACTATTTATGGCACTCCAGGAATGCCCTGGTATTTGACCGGAACAGGATCCCCATTGATATCCTGGTCCGGATGATTAGAGGGCATACATACAGGTTACTTTATGAGGCCTTCCCAGATAGAGTTGGAGAGAGGTTTGAGGTCTAGCACTTTGTATGATTTATTCTTTATGCCAGAGTTGTATTATGCTCTTGGCCTGCATGTTTCATTGTTGATATTTTGTCCCGGACTTGAGACTCATTTGCTGATGGCAATGCCGAAGGTGAATGATATCATGATCCGTTGGTTAGGCACCTTGATGGTCTGTGAGTGCTCCATTCTGCTGATGGCATTGCCGAAGGTGGAAGGACCTTATAGACAGTGCCGTGAGATGTATTTTATTTATATTCATAGTCAGTTGATGGTAGATGGTACTTTCAAGGGGCTTGCATGCCTACCAGGAGTACTAGGGTCTTGTTTTAGCCCTTATGGTTGCATGATGATAAACTTTGATGCTCTGTAGGTTTGACTAGGACAACTCCGGTCCTTGTTGAGCCCTATTTCTTTTCTACTCTTTATGAATTTACCATTTACCGTTGCAACAAGAATTGAGGAAAAGTAACATCAAAGTTTGGTTTGACAAGAACCAAAGCCAACGGTGTAAATTGGAAGTTCAATCTTCTTTAGAGACAAGCAAAGAAGAAACATAATGGAAATGTTGTAGTGAGGAAGACCGAGAAGGAAGTTGAGTTTCCGATACATCGGACCTTTTTGAGATCTTAGAGCAATTTGAGAAAGTGTTTTACCGGCTGGCATGGCCACCGAGAGTAGAGGGTGTTCACCCGGCGTTTCAAGTGTATCAATCGAAAGAGGAGGACTTGTCGAAGACGGCATTTAGGACGAGATACGGCCATTATGAGTTTGTCGTGATGCCATTTGGGCTCACGAATGCACCCACCGTCTTCCTGGAGTTGATTAACGGCATCTTCATCGACTTCTTGGACCAGTTCGTGGTAGTGTTTATAGACAACATCTTAGTCTACTCCCGGAGTAGGGAGGAGCATGAGGGACACCTGAGGATGGTGCTTCGAGTCCTCCAGGATAGAGAGCTTTACGCTAAGCTCTCTAAGTGCGAGATCAGGATGTCCGAGGTGGCATTCCTGGGTCATATAGTTTCCGCCGAAGGTGTCATGGTTGACCCGGCGAAGATAGAGTCTGTTTTCTCATGGCCGCCTCCTAGGACGGTCAAGGAGGTGTGCAGTTTCTTGGGCTTAGCAGGATACTAACGCCGTTTTGTTGAGGGCTCTCCGTGACTGCACGGCCGCTTACTTCCTTGTTGAGGAAGTCTACCAGGTTCGTTTAGTCCGAGCCTTGTCAGCACAGTTTCGAGGAGCTGGAGAGGAGGTTGACCTCCGCTCCTGAGTTAGCCCTGCCTGAGGGCGTGGAGGATTTTGTAGTGTATAGTGATGCCTCCAAGCTAGGATTGGGGTGCGTTTGATGCAGAAGGGTAGGGTTATTGCGTACGCTTTTTGGCAGCTGAAGCCGTACGAGGAGAATTACCCTACTCATGATCTTGAGCTAGCGGCAGTGATTCGTGCCCTGAAGATCTGGCGACACTACTTGTATGGGGCTACGTGCCAGATCTTTACAGACCATAAGAGTCTGAAGTCTATATTCACTCAGCGGGAGTCTAATAACCACCAGAGGAGATGGTTGGAGTTGATTAAGGATTTTGAATTAGAGATTTTGTACCATCCGGGGAAGGCGAACGTAGTCGCCGATGCTTTGAGTAGGAGGATACCTCGAGAGGAGGCTATAGCTCGGCTTACGATTCAGCCACATTTGCAGAGGGATTTGATAGGTTTGGAGTTGGATATCCGGTTTCCGGATACGGACGGTTGTTTGTCCGAGTTAGAGGTAGTAGCTGACCTGTCCGGAGAGATCCTGCAAAAGCAGGAGGGATCTCCCATTTTGAGGAGGATCCGGGACAGGGTGGCCCGAGGAGAGGCACCGCAGTTTATCACAGGAACAGACGGGCTACTGAGACGCCAGGGACGTCGTAATTGTGTACCGTCGGATCAGGAGTTGAGAGAGCGGATTTTGCACGAGGTACATCTATAGCCACGAGGACTTAGTGGTCGAGCCGGACCCTACTTTTGCAGAGCACCCGATGCTGAGACTACAATGGTCGAGGTGAGGAGCCGATGAGGCTACATGGGAGACGAAGGATAGTATCCGGAGGAACTATCTTGAGTTTTACGTAGATTTAGCGACATCGATAGGACCGTCGGGTTAGTCCCGAGATCTTCCTTGTTTGTTCTATGTGATTATGTGATTTTGTTTGAATTATGTGTACCTTGCGAGGTCTTGATGTGATGTTATACGTAGACTTGGATTAGGGCCGGTAGTTGACGTTTTATGAGTTCCCCGTAGTTACGAGATGTGTTGGTCCGAGAGTGTTGGGTTTAGCAAGTTTCGGGACGAAACTTGTTTTTAGGGGGGTTACTTGTAACGCCCGGAATATTATTCCGGACATAGAGCGCCTTGTAAATCTTCCCGTAGGCCGAGATGTCGAGTGCCGGGATTTATTTCTAAGAAAATCCCGAGCCGACTCGTCGTTTTTCCCTTTTTTCCGCTTTCCGACACTTCATTCCGGGTTAAAGTAACAAGGGGTCATTTCCAACCCCTCGGTCCGTGGGGGGGGACAAGAGGTCAGCTGACCCCTTGGTCCCCTCACCCCTTTTCAGCCAATGTCCCCTCTCTCTCTCTCCTCCCTTGCTCCTTTCACGTCATTTTCTTTCCTTCACTTTCTTCTCTTCTCTTCTTCCATTGTTGATTGAAGATCTTGCATGTGTGGACTGCAGATCTGGTGTGGTAAGTCTCTTTCCTTCCTTCCTTCCTCCCTCTCCATGGCTACTCACCCCTTTCTTTTTCCCTCCTTCATCCATGGCCATGGATGAAGCTTTGAGAGGTTTTCACTCAAGTCCTTTGCATGCTTGTGTTCTTAGCTCGATTAGGTCGAGGAGAGGTGCCTAAGACCAGTGGTGGGTGTTTGGAGAAGATCCAGCAAGAAAAGGAGGACTTTGGAGCCAAGGATCCACGATCGAAAACGAAGAAGATGACGTTCTTCACAGAACCCGCGGGGCAGATCTTCACGACCGCGGGAGCGGCCAGCCGCAGGGGCGGCTCAGCGCGGCTGCGGGTGCGGCTCAGCACGGCCGCGGGTGCGGCTCGGCACGGCCGCAGGGGTGGCGCCAGACTCACGACTCCAAACCACCGCGGGTGCGGCTCCAGTACCGCAGGGGCGGCTCCAGGGCGGCAGCAAGGCGCAGGGGCAGCTCCTGTTTCCGCGGGGGCGGCTTCTTTATTCCGCAGGGGGCGCTAGCTGACTCCGCGGCTGCGGTATCTTCAACAGTAGGCTTCTCCTCTCCCTTCCTCTTCGTTCCTTTCTTAGCATTGTTGTTGAATCATGTTAGTAGCATGCCTAGGATGAATCTAGAGTAGTGTGAGATGAGACTTAGTGGTTGTGAGCCTAGGAGCCCCTAAGGCTCGATGTAATTGATGGATATGAGCTTGTGAGCATGATGGACCATCTAGGCTAGCTTGTGCCTCTTTGGTTGAGGATTAATATCTTGTGAGGTTATGAACTGTTGTGGGTTGCTTCATGTGTGGAGAGTATGGTGAGTACTTGGGACCTAGTATGCATTCCTAGCTTGAGGGTTAGGTGATCTTGCATAAATCACTAGGGTGAAGTCTAAGACTTCTTGAGCGTGAGCATGTATTGATATGCATATCTCTTGTGAGCAGGTTGTGGGCTTCCTCCTTAAGGATGCAAGAGTGTGGTGAGACGAGGTAAGTCTCCGGACTTAATTAGCTCGTATTTTATGTATTAGCATTGATGTGTGTTTGGTGGTGTGTGTTTATGTTCTTGTTATAACAAATAAACCGGTAAATAGTACCACCGACCTTATATATTTTGGCCCAAGTGTATGATAACGGGCGGTGACATTCTGCCTAGCTCTACGTGAAGTTGAGGAGGATCTCGGCGACTAGCCCGGCGGGTATACGGGCGGGTGCATCCGTACCATTCTTTGCCGGTACAAGGGGACCGAGGCGAGACCACGGTGGTTCTTGTGTCACAAACCGAAGTTGAATTAGAACGGGATATGACTCAATAATAAAAAGATAATAAACTGGACTTGTGTGCTTCATGTTTTGTGTTATGTATGTGATTGCGCCTTCACCGCTTTTCTAATGCTTCGTATATGAGCTAACGGTTTTAAACCGTGGTTGTAGATTACGTGCAGGTTATGTTTCATATCATTTGGTTGGGGATATTGTAGTACGCTTTGGACTTTTGTATCGGGGTTGTGTTATTTTGAGGACTCGGCTGAGTTTCCACTTTGAATCCATTACTTTTCGTTTCCGCATGCATTAAAACGTTTTTAGTTTTCGCCTTTATTTGTGCCTTGTTGGAAAGGTCAGGTGAAATTGTTGTCAAGCTAAGGGTCGGGACCCATTGTGAGGTCTCGCCCGTAGCACCCCGAGTCCCGCAAACTTGGTGTGTTACAATAATGTTGTTAATGTATAGCATGAAACAACGTTGTACGAAACTACTAACATCTTGAAATATTGAGCCATTTTAAATGAATGAAAAATTTAAAGGTCACCCCATCTATATGAATATGTGAACTCCGTTAACCATCCACTCTGAATCACCATATAACTTTCTTACCTTGTAAAAATCTAATATTATAACGGTAATACCGTTACCCAAGAATCCTAATGTATCAGCTAAGTACTATAATAGTACAATCACGCATCATTGCGGAAAATAGATACAACAACATGCTTGCAAACAAAACCTCGTTACTATCTTTTTATTTGGTGATTCACTCTATATTCAACTTACTGTGTGGCACCCCGAACCACGCCTCCGTCCCCTTAAAACACTAGGAGTGGTACTAACGCATTGGCCATATACTTGAGTAGACTAGTCGCGGAGAACCTCCTAGTCTGATGACGGAGCTGAGCGGTGATACACTTGGGTCTCGTAATAAAGTAACATCTTCCTATTCGAGTTAAAATTATAAATCACCAGGAATATACCACCGTAATAGTACACATCAATACGAGGAAATCTAGCTAAGTAAGTCCATAAGACTTACTTGTATGGATCCAAAACTCGTCTACCGCTAAGTCTCGGTCCCTCACGTATATGACCTCAACTGCCTGGTCAGACTTGGGAAACATGTCTCATCAATATGTCTATTTTCTAGAAGGTTCAAAAAGGGGTCTAGGTAACCAAGGAGAATTCAGAACGTATGTACAAGATTAGCCGGACACCGGCCAAATAATTTCAAGATTGTTTCTTGTAGAAGCATGAGTGAAGACGCCGTCCAAATAGTTTCATAATTGTTTCTTTTTGATGCACGAGTTAAGAAGAAGACAAAGAAATTTCACAATTGTGACTTGTTGATGCAAGAGTGAGGATGGAAGACAGGAAATAAACAACGAAGATACGCCGATAAGGGAATACGAAAGAATTGTCGTTCACCTTAATTAGAGTCGAATTATACACTATCCATGTTTACAAAGACCGTATAATTTAGTTACCTTTCTGCACGAATGAATATTTAATTTCATAGAAAACATGTCATAATATAACAACAAATCGTAGCCTTTCATTCTTTGATCCAACACTCAATAAGTAATCTTATTTCTGCGAGATTGTTACCTTATTGGTCTTTTTTCGTGTAATCTGTATGCTACACCTTTTGTAATCGCAAGAGCTTCTATATGTGTTTTTACTTCTCATTTAAAGTTTTAAATTAAACTTAACTGTACATATATGAAGATATCACAAAGTCCCACAAAAGAGTTGTCTATGCACTTTATTAAATAAAGTTACTTGAATTGTGCATACGCAAGTGAAAAAATGTAAATTGTTCGTCCAATATTTTGTAATTTTTATCTCATTTACAGTTTATTTTATAGAACGTGAAAATGTAATGTAGTGGAAGTAACTCTTGTGGAAGATAGATTTGTTTTAATGAATTCATCTAGTGAAAGCGAAATAAATGTTGATCAAAACTTATTTTTTCAAAAATGATAATTAAACCAACAGTTTTACATCATCTTAAATTTTGAACTTGATCATAAATAAAACAAGTAAAATAATTTTGAGAAGTATGTCGTACGTCATTGTTACGAAAAGATCAACCATAATATGTAAGATAGGTGGACTAATCTATTTCATTTTTTTTATTGATGATTTTTTTGCACCTGCATGCATAATTCGTCAAACTTTTACAATTAAATTATTTGACATACATTTTCTTATGATCTCACATAGCAATAATTTGTTTTCACCAGCAAATTATCAAAACACAAGATTTGAAAATTTCAACTTTATTATCTAAAATAAAGAAAAAATTGGTTAAAATTAATGGATGAACTTAAACCTCCCTAAAAATTCTCTAACTTGCTTAATATTAAGCAACATTTAACGTGAGTGCATAACATAGCTAGCAAGATAATAAAAATATAACCAGATAAAAGAGAAAATTGAAATAGTGAAGATGGAAAAGACATCTTTGATAATTTTATTTTTTCTTGGAGTTTTATTGGTATCGCGAGAAGCATGCGCCGAAACATCTAAATCTAGTATGGTTTCTTAATCTTCTTCTCTGTAATTTTTTATTTATTAAAGTCTGTTTTTATAAATCATATAGTTGTTTGGTATTACTGTATGCAATACATATCAGTGGGAAAGGGACCAAATTTCAATTATACAAACATAAATTGGGAAATCATATCACCCGAGTATAAGACTTGTAAAGATGGCCGGGAACAATCTCCTATTAATATTGACGACGCAAGCATTGTGCCTACACCCGCAACTAATCTTCTCGTTCGTTATAACATCACCGGGGCTACCCTGATCAACTATGGCATGTTTGTTGAGGTACACACGCTCACAATATAAATTGATTTTTAATAATCTGTACAATGTATGATTTGTATAAAATTAAATAAGCCTAAAATACTAATTAAGTTGTATAAAAATGGAATGCAATACATATGTCAATGAAAGGGAATTCCGAGGTGGTCCCTGATAAGTCATTCAAGCCACTTAAAATCTGTTGGCACACGCCCTCGGAACATTTCATTAGAAATACCCAGTTATGATCTCCTACCAACATTCTATGTCAATGGATATTTTTGAACTGAAACAAAGAATTATTAAACTTGTACAAGTGGTATTCCTACTACTAGATACGACGTTGAGATGCAACAAATGTTCGCTTCAGATGATAGATCCATCGCTATCATGGCAAGCCTCTACAAGATTGCAGCCTCATTCAATGAGTACGATCCACTCATCAATGCGGTATGTAAATAAAATAAAATTTACTTGAATAGATTAATCCATGATGACTTTGAATTTGTATATTTGGTAGTTGGTGATGACGATGAAACAATTAGTTGGGTCAAACTCCGGTACAGAAGTAGAAGTCGAAGGAAATCTAGATGTCGTCAATCAGGAATTGAGTAGCTATTTCAAAGATAGCGATTATTACAGATATGATGGCTCTCTCACCACCCCGCCATGCACCGAGAAAGTCAAGCGGATCGTTGCACCCATGGTGCACTACTCGATTCCTAATAAATGTTCTATAGGTTTTTTTGGTATTTTTTGGAAACTTAGTTGGAATCAAGATATGTTTCATGAAAATATTAGTTTTATTAATGAGCCCAAACTTATCGATATTTGGAAATTTTTTTATTTTGATTCTAAATTTAATTATATTTGAGCGTTAAAAACTACTTCAATATAATTAATTATGATCACGTGCAACGTATCTCAAGCTCACAAATCAATCTACTCCACGATGCTGTGACAAGTCCCAACAAGAAAAATACAAGGCCCATTCAACCCGTTTACGACCGATCAGTCCTTGACTTTGGAAAATCTTCTTAAATCATTAGTTTAATGAATTATATTATGTGAGTGTTTCATAAATAACTATCTACCACAACAACAAAATACTAATAATAGTTTTTGGTGCTAGATAGTTTATGGGGGACGTTTTATGTTTATCCATTAGGGATAATTTAGGATTTTTTATTTGATATTATCTTATAAGAATATGGATCGAGGATTTAAGTTACAAAAACACGCATTATCTTTCCTACTTTTTAGTTAACCACCATTTATACTTAAGTATTTTTTGTCAATAATAACAACTATATGTTCTTCACTATCAAGACCACAATAACTGCATGAGGCATTCCGTTATAGAGCTGGTGAGAGAATTACTTCTTAGTGTATGTTTTCAGTCTATTGAGGTTTACTTTGCTCCTTACTTTGATGTAGTTACGATTTATGGATGTACCGCGCTTGGTTTTTGTTTGTAAATGGCTTTAACGAAGGTGGATTGATCATTGTCCTCCTATTTTTGGCATTGTATGGTTGTGTGCGTCTTTTTCTATTGATGGCTAAATACCGAAGGTGAACATACCTTGTGAGTGGTGGTCAATCAGATATGTGTATTTGTTTTGTTTTTGAGGGAAGATGCTACATTAGGGAGGATGACATGCCTCTTTGTAATACCTGGTTTTTTATTTTTCTTTACTAACCACAAGTCAAGGACTTGTACATACACATTGTTACTTTAGTGCAATTGGGCTTCCAACGGGCCTTGTTGTGCTACATTTTCCTTTTTGAATCTACCTTTACCCGAACATATAACACATGAGGTATAGTAATATCATCATGCTTATTGAGAGGTGAAACCAATTCAGCAAGATCTACACTATACGCATATTCGACCCTATCGATGAGAGAAGTGATAAATCTAGCATTAGGTTCCAAAATATCATAAAATTCAAGATCAAAATCAGGAGCATTACACTCCTCTCTACTCATAGAAATCGGCTCACATTTTCGGGGTAACACTTTAGAAAGAATATCAAAGACATTTAAAAGCACATTTTGATAAGACACAATATTCATAAGACTCGACTAATTACAAGATCATCCTTATTTTTTATAACACGCAAGCATTCACCTTGTTCCTAAGCAATCTCAGTATCATTGTCCTCCTTATGTTCATTTTCAACTAACAGTATGGATTTTCATTTAATCTCCCCTTATCCGAATCAAGGTTATATTATTAAACTATCCCTCATCATATGTTCTTTTCCTCTACACTTAAACAAATTACATTTCTAACTGTACGCATAGGATTATGAGTACTTCCTTGAGATGTCTAGGTAGGAATGTTTATGTTGGTAATATGGGTAGCATAGGGAAGGGTGTAACACCCCAAATTTCATATTCCTAAGGTGTCATGGCTAGGACCTCACAACGGGTCCCGACCCTAGCTTGACAACAGTTTCACTAGATCGTACAACAAGACACAAATGTAAATAAAAGCAATGAAAACGTATTACAAAATAATAATGTTGTTAATGTATAGCATGGAACAACGTTGTACGAAAACTACTAACATCTTGAAATATTGAGCCATTTTAAACGAATGCAAAATTTTAAAGGTCACCCCATCTATATGAATATGTGCACTCGGTTAACCATCCACTCTGAATCACCATATAACTTTCTTACCTTGTAAAAATCTAATATCATAACGGTAATACCGTTACCCAAGAATCCTAATGTATCATCTAAGTACTATAATAGTACAGTCACACATCATTGCGGAAAATAGATACAACAACATGCTTGCAAACAAAACCTCGTTAATATCTTTTTATTTGGTGATTCACTCTATATTCAACTTACTGTGTGGCACCACGAACCACGCCTCCGTCCCCTTAATACACTAGGAGTGGCAATAATGCATTGGCCATATACTTGAGTAGACTAGTCATGGAGAACCTCCTAGTCTCATGACAGAGCTGAGCGGTGATGCCACAACCCTTTATACATACATTTGGGTCTCGTAATAAAGTAACATTTTCCTATTCGAGTTAAAATTGTAAATCACCAGGCATATACCACCGTAATAGTACACATCAATATGAGGAAAGCTAGTTATGTAAGTCCATAAGAATTACTTGTATGGATCCAAAACTCGTCTACCGCCAAGTCTCGGTCCCGCACGTATATGACCTCAATTGCCTGGTCAGACTTGGGAAACATGTCTCAACATATATGTCTATTTTCTAGAAGGTTCAAAAAGGGGTCTAGGTAACCAAGGACAATTCATAAGGTATGTACAAGATTAGCCGGACACCGGCCAAATAATTTCAGAATAGTTTCTTGTAGAAGCACGAGTGAAGACGCCGACCAAATAGTTTCATAATTGTTTCTTTTTTATGCACGAGTGAAGAAGAGGACAAAGAAATTTCACAATTGTGACTTGTTGATGCAAGAGTGAGGATGCAAGACAGGAAATAAACAACGAAGTTACGCCGATAAGGGAATACGAAAGAATTGTCGTGCACCTTAATTAGAGTCGAATAATACATTATCCATGTTTACGAAGACCGTATAATTTAGTTACCTTTCTGCACGAATGAATATTTAATTTCATAGAAAACATGTCATAATATAACAACAGATCGTAGCCTTTCATTCTTTGATCCAACACTCAATAAGTAAACTTATTTCTGCGAGATTGTTACCTTATTGGTCTTTTTTCGTGAAATCTGTATGCTACATGGGTTTCTACCATTTGTAATCGCAAGAGCTTCTTATAACACCCCGAATCCAAGAGACTCGGGATGCTACGGGCGAGACCTCACAATGGGTCCCGACCCTTAGCCTGACAACAATTTCACCGGACTTTTCCAACAAGGCACAAATAAAGGCAAAACTAAAAACCGTTTATAATGTATGCGAACCGAAATGTAAAGACTACAAAGTGGAAACTCAGCCGAGTCCTCAAAACAACATAACCCCGATACGAAAATCTAAATCGTGCAACAACATCCACAACCAAAGATACAAACACACAACCCAAAAACGTCCCCGTCCTATAATGTACGGAGACCCCGGCTGTCCACTCCTCCACCTCACTCGGCGGCGTCCCTAACCTGCACGTAATCTACAACCACGGTTTAAAACCGTTAGGCCATATTCGAAGCATTAGAAAAGCGGTGAAGTCACAATCATATACATAACACAAAACATGAAACACACAATCCGGTTTATTATCTTTTTATTATTAAGTCGTATCCCGTTCTAATTCAACTTAGGTTTGTGACACGAGACCACCGTGGTCTCGTCTCGGTCCCTACTTACCGGCAAGGAGTGGCACGGATGCACCCGCCCGTATACCCGCCGGGTTAGTCGCTAAGATCCTCCTAGCCCCAGTCAAGGCTAGGCAGAGATGTCACCGCCCGTTATCATACACTTGGGACAACATACATATAAGGTCGGTGGTCCTATTTACCGGTTTAAATAGTTATTAGAAGAACATAAACACACACCACCAAACACACATCAATGCGTATACATAAAATACGAGCTAAGTAAGTCCAAAGACTTACCTCGTCCCAATGCTAACTCACAAACGCCCTTGCTTCCCTTGGGAAGACGCACACAACCTTCTCACAACAAGATAACCATCAAAACCCGCCCAACTCAAGAAGTCTAAGACTTCTACACAAATGATCTACGCAAGATCATTTAACTCTCATTCTAGGACCGCATCCTAGAATCTCTCACACTCCCATCTCACTCAACGCATGAGGAGATCTCTCATTCTAGGACCACATCCTAGAATCTCTCATACTCACATCTCACTCAACGCATGAGGAGATATCTCAGCAACCTACTAACTCTCATATGATCATACTCAAAACCCAAGAACGAGTAAAAGCCTACTAGGTCCATCATGCTCATCACACTCTCCACACATGAAAGTAACACCCAACAGTTGATAACCTCAAAGATCTTGATCCTCAACCCAAGAGGCACAAGCTAGCCTAGAAGATCCATCATGCTCACATGCTCATACCATCAATTATATCGAGCCTTTAGGGCTCCTAGGTCCACAATCACTACATGTCATCTCACACTACTCTAGATCCATCCTAGGCATGCTACTACATGAATCAACAACAAATCTAAGGAATGAACGAGGAGTGAAGGAGAGGAGAAGCCTACTGTTGCAGAAATCGCAGCCGCGAAGTCAAGCTGGCGCCCCCTACGGACACAATAGCCGCCCCCGCGGAACCATGAGCCGCGCCCGCGGACGATTGCGTCAAGTGCCAGGAGCCGCCCCGCAGACGTGCCGAGCCGCACCCGCGCTTGTGCCGAGCCGCACCCGCGCCCGTGTCGCGCCGCACCTGCGGCCGTGCCGTGCCGTGCCGCTCTGCGCCCGTGTCGCGCCGCACCCGCGGCCGTGCCGTGCCGCTCCGGGGCCCGTCCGCTCCCGCAGCTGTGCTGAGCCGCCCCGCGGGTTCTGTGCAGAACGTCGTCTTCTTCGTCTTCGACTTTGGATCCTTGGCTCCAAAGTCCTTCTTCTCTTGCTGGATCTTCTCCAAACACCCACCACGGGTCTTAGGCACCTCTCCTTGACCTAAAAGAGCTAAGAACCTAGACATGCAAAGAGTTGAGTGAAAACCTCTCAAAGTTTCATCCATTGCCATGGATGAAGGAGGAAAGAAGAAAGGGGTGAATCAGCAATGAAGGAGAAGGAAGGAAGGGGAAGAAGCTTACCACACTTGATCTGGGATCCCTCTACTGCAGTCCACACATGCAAGAGTTGAAATCCAAAAGGAAGAAGAGAAGAGAGCAAAGAGAGGAAGGGGGAGAGGGAAATGAACGTGAAAGAGAGGAGAGGAGAGAGAGAGGGGACAAGACTGAAAAGTAGATGTGGGGATCAAGGGGTCAGTTGACCTCTTGTCCCTTACACGGACTGAGGGGTCGGAAATGACCCCTTGTCATTTTTAACCCGGAACGAAGGGTCGGAACGCGGAAAAAGAGGAAAAATGACGAGTCGGCTCGGTATTTTCTTAGGAATAAATCCCGGTTCTCGGCATCTCGGGATTACGGGATAACTACAAGGTGCTCTAAGTCCGGAATAAAATTAATAAAATTCCGGACGTTACAACTAACCCCCCTAAAAACAAGTTTCGTCTCGAAACTTGCTAAACCCAACACTCTCCAACCAACCCGTCTCGTAACCCCGTGAAACTCATAAAACGTACACTATCGGCTCTAATCCAAGTCTACAGATCGCATCACATCAAGACCTCGCAAGGTACAAATATCTCAAACATAATCACATAATCACACAAAACAAACAAGGAAGATCTCGGGGCTAACCCGCCGGTCCTATCGATGTCGCTAAATCTGCGTAAAACTTATGATAGTTCCTCCGGATACTATCCTCCGTTTCCCATGTAGCCCCATCGGCTCCTCGTCTCGACCACTGCATTCTCAGCATCGGTATCTCCTTCGATCGAAGGCGCCTCGTACTTTGCTCTAACTGCTATCGGGTTCTCTGCAAGGGTAGGGTCCTGCTCGACCACTAAGTCCTCGTGGCTAATGACGTGTCTCGTGCAAAATCCGCCTTCTTACCTCCGGATCCGACGGTACACAATTACGACGTCCCTGGCGTCTCAGTAGCCCGTCTGCTCCTGTGATAAACTGCGGTGCCTCTCCTCGGGACACCCCATCCCGGATCCTCCTCAAAATGGGAGATCACTCCTGCTTCTGCAGGTGCTCACCGGACAAGTCATGTAATACCTCTAACTCGGACAACCGACAGTCCATATCCGGGAACCGGATATCCAACTTCATCTGTATCAAATCCTTCTGCAACTGTTATTGAACCGTGAGCCGAGCTATCGCCTCCTCTCGAGGTGTCCTCCTACTCAAAGCATCGGCGACTACGTTCGCCTTCCTGGGATGGTATAAAATCTCCAAGTCAATGTCATTAATCAGCTCCAACCATCTCCTCTGACGGTTATTCAACTCCCGCTGAGTGAATATATACTTCAGACTCTTATGGTATGTGAAGATCTGGCATGTAGCCCCGTACATGTCATGTCGCCAGATCTCCAGGGCATGAAACACTGGCTCTAGCTCAAGATCATGGGTAGGGTAATTCTCCTCGTACGGCTTCAGATGCCGAAAAGCGCACGCAATAACCCTACCCCTCTGCATCAAAACGCACTCCAATCCTAGCTTGGAGGCGTCGCTATACACTACAGAAACCTCCACGCCCTCAGGCTGGCTAAAATAAGAGCGGAGGTCAACCTCCTCTTCAGCTCCTCGAAGATGTGCTGACTAGGCTTGGTCCAAACGAACCCGGTAGACTTCCTTCTCGGAGACTCAACTTCCTTATCGGGTCTTCCTCACCGCAACATTTCCATTATGTTTCTTCTTTGCTTGTCTCTAACAAAGAAGATCGAACTTCCAATTTACACCGTTGGCTTTGGTTCTTGTCCAACCAACCTTTGATGTTACGTTTCCTCCACTCTTGTTGCAAGTTCTAAGTAATGAAGAAATACTTTGCTTCAGGCTGCTTTTACTAGCGGGACACGTATGCTATAACTTTTACATCGTCTCTCCATACTCAATCAAGAGCATGTCTTGAAGAACCACTTGTATACTTCAAACCGATCATTCCTCGAGGCAATTTCAAAACAGTTGCACCTATGAATCTCCTCTTAGCTCTCAACAACTCCATTGTCCATTTTCTTCCCACTCAATACTTCATCGTCATCCGGAGTAGGTTAGCCATCGGTGGTGTTACTTGGGGAATCTCTCCACAAATCCGGTAATGATCGGCACATCCAAGAAACTTGTAACTTCTTTCACGTCCTTCGCGGGTTGTCATCCCGAGACAACTGGTCATACAACTTCATTCTTCTTCGAGAGTAGACCAAAATGTCTTATTCGGGGCATTAATAAGCCCATATGGAACCACTACAACTCATAGTGACCATGGTTTGTCTAGATTGCCATGTTGGCACTATCCCAGTCCCGACTTCTCAATTGGCGACAATCAAGCCTTAACTCGCTTTTAGAAGAGATCACCGACCCTTGCCACCGGTCGAGTAGGTCATCTATACGTGGTAAGGGGGTACTTGTTTTGGATAGTGACTCGTTCAACTTCCGGTAGTCCAAGCATAGCTTCCAAGATCCATTCTTCTTCTTGACGAAGAGGACTGGTGCACCTCAAGGGAAAACGCTCGGGCGTTTCAAACCCCACTAGGCTAACTCCTTGAGCTGCTTCTTCGGCTCCAGCATCTCGATCAGTGCCATGCGGTATGGAGCCTTGGAGGTCGGTCTCGTGCCGAGCTTCAACTAAATAGCAAAATCAACGCTCCTCTACGGCGGTAGCCCGGGTGGCTCCCTGAAAATGTCCTCGAACTTGCCTGCCACCTAGATCTCCTCCAATGACGGTCTCGTCTCCTCCTTCATGGTATAACACCAGAAGACCTTGCATCCCAGCCTGATAAGTCTAGCGGTTCGATCTGCGCTAATGACTGTACCGGCGTTCCCGAGGTCCCAACCTCGGGAAATCACCTCGTGCCCCTTCTCCGTGGTAATCGTCACGGTCCTCCGGCTGATGTCTAACACGGCTCGATGGTGGTCCATCCAATCCATCCCAAGGATGACTTCTTCATGCACTTAGTGCATGACAAAGAAGTCGGCCAACCACTCTCGGTTTCCCAAATGAATGGGACAACCGCGTACCTCTCGGGTACCCCTAACCCTACCTCCATCGGGTAACCCTATAATAGAGGGTTTCCTCTCTACCGTAGCTTAGGACAACCTAGCTACACAATCATCGGATAAAAGAGTGCGTAGCACCCGTATTAAATAAAACTTGGACCGAAAAGCCGTGAATCTGAATGGTACTTAGGATTGCCGGCGCCGGAGGATCAACGGCACTCCTCAGCTCGAATACCCTGGCCTGTGTGTCTCTGGTCTCCTGGGTACCTTCATCATGGTCCCTATCTCGGCCCTATCCCTAAGCTGATCCCTGAGTGCGGGCCTGAACCTGACCCTGGCCCTTCTGCTGAGAGCCCTGTGACTTGCCCTGACGGCAAAAGGCGGCTCGGTGACCCACCTGGCCACAAGTGAAACAAGCCACGGGCGGCTTCCTACATGAAGTCCTCATGTGCCCAAACCCTCCACAACTATAACACTGACGTACCCGGTCTGTTGCCTGCCTCGACATCTGAGGACCGGAACGTCTCGGAGTCTGGCCACGTCCTTGACCCACTACTCCGGTCCCGGAACTAGCTGGTACTGTCCTCTGTCTCTTGTCCGGTCTCCCGGACTAGGCTGCCCTCCTACACCCAAGGTTGTCTCTCTCATAGGCCAAAGCTCGGTCCTGGTACTCCGCCAGTGAGTCACAACGAAATCCCGCAAGGTAAGCACGGGTGGACTCCTTCAGTCTCTTGGAAAAAAGATAGACATGCTGGTCCGCTGGTGGTGCGGCGGGTCCCAACAAGGCTAACTCCGTCTGAAATCGCCTAATTGCCTCAATGACTGGGACGTCCTCGAATCCTGCCTTCACGAAGTCCCGGACTCTGTCTCTCCTCCGTGAATCCGGGCAAAAGGTCTCCCTAACAACCTCCATAACCGGCTCGGGTGCAACTACTGCCGGTGCAACTATCTCTGGTGCAGCCCTAATCTGACTCACCCTCTGCGAGACCTCAACTAACCCCGCAGGTGTAGGTGCAGGCACCGGTGGGACGTGAGGTGGTGCTCCAGTCCTAAACGCCTCCTCAACTCGTCGTACGTAGTCCCAACATACGATAGTTCCAACGGACACTTCCCCAGTCCTGACAGGTGGAGAACCCTGCGCCTCAGACCACAAAACGGTCCTATCCCTAGCCTCGGGAACAATGCTCTCTGTGACGTCCTCTACGGGGGCCTCGACTGTTGGTACACCCACAACTGACGGGTCCGCGATGGGATACGTCCCCGACCTCTCGCGCGCGCCTGGAGGTCTCTCTACTCGTTCCTGCCCTCTCGGAACAGTTGGGGAAAGAGGGAGTCTACCCCTGGCGGGTCCTACGTAATCGGTAGTTCTCGTAGGTACTAATACGATCTCGTAGGGTAATACTTCTAAAAGCATAAAGGTAAACATAGTCATGAAACACATTCAAAACATACAAGTCCAAAACATCCTAAGGCCACATACGTAGCTAGGTACATACAAATCCACAAACATCCTAAGGTCATATGTCGACTATATATACCAATTTCTAATCCGGAGATCTATGTTACCGAGGTTTGCGGAAGGAGTGCTGGTCCCGTACATTTTAACCCAACCCGACTCATGCACATGATTTGAAAACGAAAAGTCAGAACCCGTGTGGGTTCTGTTTTATCCCTCATTCGGCCTTTAAAAAGATTGCGAGTGCCATTGTTGTCAACCTAGGGCTCTGATACCACTTTTGTAACACCCCAAATCCGCGGGACTCGGGGTGCTACGGGCGAGACCTCACAATAGGTCCCGACCCTTAGCTTGACAACAATTACACTAGAACTTTCCAACAAGGCACAAATAAAGGCGAAAACTAAAAATGTTTTAATGCATGCGGAAACGAAAAGTAACGGATACAAAGTGGAAACTCAGCTGAGTCCTCAAAATAACACAACCCCGATATGAAACTCTAAAGCGTACTACAATATCCCCAACCAAACGATATGAAACATAACCCAAAAACGCCCCCGTCCTATAATGTATGGAGACTCCGGCTGTCCACTCCTCCACCTCACTTGGCGGCGTCCCTAACCTGCACGTCATCTACAACCACGATTTAAAACCGTTTGCTCATATTCCAAGCATTACAAAAGCGGTGAAGGCACAATCACATACATAACACAAAACATGAAACACACAATCCGGTTTATTATCTTTTTATTATTAAGTCGTATCCCGTTCTAATTCAACTTAGGTTTGTGACACGAGACCACCGTGGTCTCGCCTCGGTCCCTACTTACCGGCAAGGAGTGGCACGGATGCACCCGCCCGTATACCCGCCAGGCTAGTCGCCAAGATCCTCCAAGCCCAAGTCAAGGCTAGGAAGAGATGTCACTGCCCGTTATCATACACTTGGGCCAACATACATATAAGGTCGGTGGTCCTATTTACCGGTTTAAATGTTATAACAAGAACATAAACACACGCCACCAAACACACATCAATGCCAATACATAAAATACGAGCTAAGTAAGTCCGGAGACTTACCTCGTCCCAATGTTAACTCCCAAACGCCCTTGCTTTCCTTGGGAAGACGCACACAACCTGCTCACAACAAGATAACCATCAAAACCCGCGGCACGGCACGGCCGCGGGTGCGGCTCGACACGGCCGCGGGTGCGGCTCGGCACGGCCGCGGTTGCGGCTCGGCACGGCCGCGGGTGCGGCTCGGCACAGGCGCGGGTGCGGCTCGGCACGTCCGCGGCGGCGGCTCCTGTGTCCGCAGGGTGCGTCAGCTTGACTCCGCGGCTGCGGTTTCGGTAACAATAGGCTCCTCCTCTCCTTCACTCCTCGTTCATTCCTTAGATTTGTTGTTGATTCATGTAGTAGCATGCCTAGGATGGATCTAGATTAGTGTGAGATGACATGTAGTGGTTGTGGACCTAGGAGCCCTTAAGGCTAGATATATTTGATGGTATGAGCATGTGAGCATGATGGATCTTCTAGGCTAGCTTGTGCCTCTTTGGTTGAGGAGTAATATCTTGTGTTGATATAAACTGTTGTGGGTTGTTGCATGTGTTGAGAGTCTGATGAGTACTTGGGACCTAGGATGCATTCCTAGTTTGAGGGTTAGGTGATCTTGCATAGATCACTATAGTGAAGTCTAAGACTTCTATAGTGTGAGTATGTATTGATATGCATATCTCTTGTGAGCAGGCTGTGGGCTTCCGCCTTAAGGAAGCAAGAGTGTGGTGACTTGGGTTTGGTGACGAGGTAAGTCTCCGGACTTACTTAGCTCGTATTCTATGTATTAGCATTGATGTGTATTTGGTGGTGTGTGTTTATGCTTTTGTTATGACAATGAAACCGGTAATTACGGCCACCGAACTTATGTATATTTTGGCCCAAGTGTATGATAACGGGCGGTGACATTCTGCCTGGCTCTGCGTGAAGTTTAGGAGAATCTCGGCGACTAGCCCGGCGGGTGATATGGTCGGGTGCATCCGTACCATTCTTTGCCGGTAAGTAGGGACCGGGGTGAGACCACAGTGGTTCTCGTGTCACAAACCGAAGTTGAATTAGTACGGGATATGTACGGAGACCACAGGGGTCTCCGTACATTATAGGACGGGGATGGTTTTTGGGTCATGTTTCCTATCGTTGTTCATGGATGTTGTCGTACGTTTAGACTTTCGTATCGGGTTATATTGTTTTGAGGACTCGGTTGAGTTTCCACCTTGTATTTGTCACTCTTTGTTTTCGCATGCACTAAAAACGTTTTAAGTTTTCGCCTTTATTTGTTCCTTGTTAGAAGGTCCGGTGAAATTGTTGTCAAGGTAAGGGTCGGGACCCATTGTGAGGTCTCGCCCGTAGCATCCCGAGTCCCACAGATTTGAGGTGTTACAAAAGTGGTATCACAACCCTAGGTTGACAACAATGGCACTCGCAATCTTTTTAAAGGCCCAATGAGGAATAAAACAGAACCCACACGGGTTCTGACTTTTTATTTTCAAAATCATATGCATGAGTCGGGTTGGGTTACGGGACCACCACTCCTTCCGCAAACCTCGGCGACGTACAAGAGCTACCGCAGGACCCGCCAGGGGTAGACCACAACTTCCCCCTACCGTCCCAAGAGGGCGGGGACGAGTAGGAAGACCGCCAGGCGCAAGAGGCAGGGGTCGGGGACGTATCCCCATTGCGGACCCGCCAGTTGTGGGTGCACCAGCAGTTGAGGTCCCTGTAGAGGACGTCGCAAAGAGCATCGTTCCCGAGGCTAGGGATAAGACCGTTGTGAGGTCCGGGGCGCAGGGTTCTCCGTCTGTCAGGACTAGGGGAGCGTCCGTTGGAGCTACCGTGTTTAGGGACTACGTACGACGAGTTGAGGAGGCGTTTAGGACTGGAGCACCACCTCCCGCCCCACCGGTGCCTGCAACTGCACCTGCGGGATCAGCTGAGGTCTCGCAGAGGGTAACTCAGACTAGGGTTGCACCCGAGATAGTTGCACCGGCAGTAGTTGCACACGATCCGGTTGTGGAGGTTGTGATGGCGAGAGACGAGATGAGGTCTCCGAGACCTGATTCATGATTGAAGGCTTTCAACCAACAGCATGTACTCTACTTCGACGGGAAAGTAGGGTTTGAGGTCGAGCATTGGATTGGGCATGTGGAGTCAGCTTTAGAGGCGATCCGTTGCCCAGAGGAGAGGTAGGTTGAGATAGTCCAAACCTTATTTCGAGAGCAGGCCCAATATTTGTGGAGGACAATTAGAGGAGGTATGACCAGCATGGATCAACTGCTGAGCCTCGTTAGGGAGACCTTTTGCCCAACTTCACCGAGGAGAGACAGAGTCCAGGACTTCCTGGAGGAAGGATTCGAGGACGTTCCAGTCATTGAGGCGATTAGGCGATTCCGGGAGGAGTTAGCCATGTTGGGACCCGCCGCACCTCCAGCGGACCAGCACGTCTATCTCTTTTCTAGTAGACTGAGGGAGTCCATCCGTGCTTACCTTGCGGGATTTCGTTGTGACTCGTTGGCGGAGTACTAGGACCGGGCTTCGGCCTATGAGAGAGACCGCCCTGGGTCTAGGAGGGCAACACAGTCCGGAGGATCGGACAAGAGACAGAGGACGGTCAGCTAGTTCAGCGGCCGGAGTAGCGGGTAAGGGACGTAGCCAGACTTCGGGACGTTCCGGTCCTCGGACGTCGAGGCAGGCATCAGACGGGGGACGTCAGTGCTACAGTTGTGGAGAGTTTGGACACATGAGGAATGCATGTAAGAAGCCGCCCGTGGCTTGTTTCACTTGTGCTCAGGGTGGTCACCGAGTCGCTTTTTTCCGTAAGGGCAAGTCACAGTCACAACACGGATCTTCGCCTCCTGGCGTAGTAGGGGGGCAGTCAGAGGCCGCCACAGTATCAGTCACAGGGTTCTCAGTAGAGGGGTTAGGGTCAGGTTCAGGCTCGTACTCAGGGATCAGCTCAGGGACAGGGCCGAGGTAGAGGCCGTGGTGGAGGTACCTAGGAGACTAGAGGCACACAGGCCGGGGTATTTGATTTGAGGAGTGTCGTTGATCCTCCAGCGCCGGAAGCCCCAGGTACCATTCAGATTTACGGTTTTTCGGTCCGAGTATTATTTGATACGGGTGCCACGCACTCTTTTATATCCGATTATTGTGTAGCTAGATTGTCCTTAGCTACAGTAGAGGGGAGACCTTTTACCATAGGGTTACCCGATGGAGGCAGGGTTAGTGGTACCCGAGAGGTACGCGGTTGTCCCATTCGTCTGGGAAACCGAGATTGGTTGGCCGACTTCTTTGCCATGCACTTAGTGCATGAAGAAGTCATCCTTGGGATGGATTGGATGGACCGCCATCGAGACGTGTTAAACATCAGCCGGAGGACCGTGACGATTACCACGGAGACGGGGCACGAGGTGATTTTCCGAGGTTGGGACCTCGGGAAGGCCGGTACAGTAATTAGCACGGTCCGAGCTGCTAGACTTATCGGGCAGGGATGCGAGGCCTTCTAGTGTTATGCCATGAAGGAGGAGTCGGGACCATTGCTGGAGGAGATCCCTGTGGCGTGCGAGTTCGATGACGTTTTCGGGGAGCCACCCGGGCTACCACCGCAGAGGAGCGTTTATTTTGCTATTGAGTTGGAGCCCGGCACGAGGCCGATCTCCAAGGCTCCATACCGTATGGCGCCGATCAAGATGCTAGAGCTGAAGAAGCAGCTCGAGGAGTTAGTCGAGAGGGGTTTCATACGCCCGAGCGTTTCCCCTTGGGGTGCACCGGTCCTCTTCGTTAGGAAGAAGGACGGATCTTTGAGGCTATGCATTGATTACCGGGAGTTGAACAAAGTCACCATCAAGAACAAGTACCCGTTTCCGCGCATTGATGATTTGTTGGACCAGTTGCAGGGAGCCTCCGTGTTTTCACGTATTGATTTGAGGTCGGGATATCACCAGCTGAGGGTGAGAGAGTAGGACGTGCCGAAGACGGCATTTAAGACGAGATAGGGCCATTATGAGTTTGTCGTTATGCCATTTTGGCTCACAAATGCACCCGCCGTCTTCATGGAGTTGATAAACGGCATCTTCATCGACTTCTTGGACCAGTTCGTGGTAGTGTTTATAGACGACATCTTAGTCTACTCCCGGAGTAGGGAGGAGCATGAGGGACACCTGAGGACCGTGCTTTGAGTCCTCCAGGATAGAGAGCTTTACGCTAAGCTCTCTAAGTGTGAGTTTTGGATGTCTGAGGTTGCATTTTTGGGTCATATAGTTTCCGCCGAGGGTGTCATGGTTGACCCGGCGAAGATAGAGTTTGTTTCCTCATGGCCGCCTTCTAAGACGGTCAAGGAGGTGCAGTTTCTTGGGCTTAGCGGGATACTACCGCCTTTTGTTGAGGGTTTCTCAGTGATTGCACCACCGCTCACTTCCTTGCTGAGGAAGTCCACCAGGTTCGTCTGGTCCGAGCCTTGTCAACGCATTTTCGAGGAGCTGAAGAGGAGGTTGACCTCCGCTCCTGTTTTAGCCCAACCAATGGGCGTAGAGGATTTTGTAGTGTATAGTGACGCCTCCAAGCTAGGCTTGGGGTGCGTCTTGATGCAGAGTGGTAGGGTTATTGCGTACGCTTCTCGGCAGATGAAGCCATACGAGGAGAATTACCCTACCCATGATCTTGAGCTACCTGCAGCGATTCATGCCCTGAAGATCTGGCGACACTACTTGTACGGGGCTACATGCGAGATCTTCACAGACCATAAGAATTTGAAGTATATATTCACTAAGCGGCGGTTGAATAACCGCTAGAGGAGATGGTTGGAGCTGATTAAGGACTTTGACTTAGAGATTTTGTACCATCCGCGGAAGGTGAACGTAGTCGCCGATGCTTTGAGTAGGAGGAAACCTCGAGAGGAGGCTATAGCTCGGCTTACGGTTTAGCCTCGGCTGTAGAGGGATTTGGTGGGTTTGGAGTTGGATATCTGGTTCCCGGATACAGACTGTTGTTTGTCTGAGTTGGAGGTATTACCTGACCTGTCCGGAGATATCCTGCGGAAGCAGGAGATATGTCCCATTTTGATGAGGATCCGGGACAGGATGTCCTGAGGAGAGGCACCGCAGTTTATCACAGGAGCAGACGGGCTATTGAGACGTCAGGGACGTATTTGTGTACCGTCGGATCAGGAGTTGAGAGAGCGGATTTTGCATGAGGCACATTCCACACCTTACTCGGTGCACCCAGGCATGAGTAAGATGTACCAGGATATTAGGAGATTTTATTGGTGGGGCGGGCTCAAGCCCGATTTAGCTAGATATGTGGCCCGATGCGCGACCTGCCAACAGGTCAAGATCGACCACCAGAGACACGGAGGAGAGCTTCACCCACTGCCTGTGCCGCAGTGGAAGTGGGAGGACATATCCATGGATTTCGTTATCGGTTTGAGACCGAGTAGGAGCTTCGACGCGATATGGGTGGTAGTAGATCGGTTGACGAAGACTACGCGTTTCATCCCTGTATGGGAAACGTGGCTGGTGGTTCGTTTAGCCGAGGAGATTACCCGTCAGATTGTGAGATTACATGGGGTACCGAGGACCATCATCTCGGACAGGGAAGGGCGTTTTACCTCGAGGTTCTGGCAGCAGGTACACGCCGCCCTAGGTTCGAGTCTTCATTTCACCACCGCATACCATCCACAGACCGACGGTCAGTCTAAGAGGACTATTTAGACATTAGAGGATATGTTACGAGCATGTGTACTAGATTGGGGTCAGGTATGGCCAGATCATCTCCCGTTGGTCGAGTTTTCATATAATAACAGCTGGCACATGTCGATTGGGATGGCACCGTATGAGGCATTGTATGGACAGAGATCCCGTACTCCGTTATGTTGGGACGAGCCGGGGAGTTCTAGCGTTGTAGCTCCAGATCAGGTACAGGACGACGTGGCTAGGGTTGCTTGGATTCGAGAGAGGATGTTGGCCGCGCAGAGCCGTTAGAGGTCGTATACGGATAGGAGGCATAAACCTCTCGAGTTCAGGGTAGGAGCTCAGGTGTGGTTGAGGGTTTCACCGACGAAGGGGCGTCAAGCGATTCGGCATTAAGGGGAAGTTAAGCCCCCGATATGTCGGTCCATTCGAAATCTTGGAGAGAGTCGGTGAGGTGGCATACCGGTTAGCATTGCCACCGCGGTTGGGGGTATACATCCGGTATTTCATGTCTCTCAGCTGAGAGAGTACATACACGACCCGAGGCACATCATCAGCCACGAGGACCTAGTGGTCGAGCCGGACCATACTTTTGCAAAGCATCCGATAGCGGTTTTAGAGGGGAGTACGAGGCGCCTTCGATCGAAGGAGATACCGATGTTGAGAGTGCAGTGGTGGAGGCGAAGAGCCGATGAGGTTACATGGGAGACGGAGGATAGTATCCGAGGAACTTTCCGGAGTTTTACGCAGATTTAGCGACATCGATAGGACCGTCGGGTTAGTCCCGAGATCTTCCCTTGTTTGTTCTATGTGTTTATGTCATGACGTGTTATGTGAGTTCGTATGAGTATATGTGCACCTTGCGAGGTCTTGATGTGATTCTATACGTAGACTTGGATTAGAGCCGATAGTTGACGTTTTATGAGTTCCACGTGGTTATGAGACGTGTTTGTTCGAGAGTCCTGCGTTTAGCAAGTTTAGGGACAAAACTTGTTTTTAGGGGGGTTAGTTGTAACGCCCAGAATTTTTATTCTGGACTTAGAGCGTTTTGTAGATCTTCCCGCAGGCACGAGATGCCGAGTGCCGGGATTTATTCCTAAAATCCCGGGCCAACTCGTTGTTTTTTCCTTTTCCGCTTTTCGAACCTTCGTTCCGAGTTGAGGTGACAAGGGGTCATTTTCGACTCCTCGTTCCGTGGTGAGGTGACAAGAGGTCAGCTGACCCCTTGATCCTCTCTCCACTTTTCAGCTCTTGTCCCCTCCCTCTCTCTCATCTCTTTTCTTTCACGTCACTTCTTCTCTTCTCTTCCTCTCTTTACTCTCTTTTCTCTTCTTCTCCATGGAAGCTCTTGGTTAGGGACTGCAGTAGAGGAGGATCACATCTGGTGTGGTAAGCTTCTCCCTCTTCATTCCTTCTCCTCCTTGGCTGCTTAACTTTTTCTTCTTCCCTCCTTCATCCATGGCCATGGATGAAGCTTTTGAGAAGTTTTTACTCAAATCCTTGCATGCATGTGTTCTTACCGAACCCGCGGGGGCGGATCATCACGGCCACAGGGGCGGCTAGAGCCAGCCACAGATGCGCCTCATCACGGCCGCAGGGGCGGCTCCGGGCTCCAGGACGCTAGGCCGCCGCAAGTGCGGCTAATCACGGCCGCAGGGGCGGGCTCTAGGTTCCAGACCGCCGCAGGTGCGGCTGACCAGCACCGCAGGGGCGGCAGCAAGGGCGCAGGGGCGGCTTCTGTGTTCCGCAGAGGGCTCCAGCTTGACTCCGCAGCTGCGATTTCTTCAACAGTAGGCTTCTCCTCTCCCTTCATCTTCGTTCCTTCCTTAGTTTTGTAGTTGTATCATGTTAGTAGCATGCCTAGGATGGATCTAGAGTAGTTTGAGATGACACTTAGTGGTTCTGAACCTAGGAGCCCTTAAGGCTCGATGTAGTTGATGGTTATGAGTATGTTGAGCATGATGGACCCTCTAGGCTAGCTTGTTCCTTCTTGGCTGAGGTTTAAGATCATGTGAGGTTATAAGTTGTTGTGAATTGCTTTCATGTGTGGGGAGTGTCGTGAGTACCTTGGACCCTAGGATGCATTCCTAGCTTGAGGGTTAGGTGATCTTGCTTAGATCACTAGAGTGAAGTCTAAGACTTCTTGAGCGTGAGCATGTATTGATTTGCATATCTCTTGTGAGCAGGTTGTGGGCTTCCTCCTTAAGGAAGCGAGAGTTTGGTGATTTGAGTGTGGTGACGAGGTAAGTCTCCGGACTTACTTAGCTCGTATTTTACGTATTAGCATCGATGTGTGTTGGTGGTGTGTGTTTGTGTTCTTGTTTATGTTATAAACAACTAAACCGGAAAATAGGACCACCAACTTTATATTATTTTGGCTCAAGTGTATGATAACGGGCGGTGACATCATCTGCCTAGCTCTTACGAGAGTCTAAGAGCTTCTCGGCAACAAGCCCGTGCGGGTAGACGGTCGGATGCATCAGTACCATTCCTTGCCGGTAAGTAGGGACCAAGGCGAGATCACGGTGGTTCTCGTGTTACAAACCTAAGTTGAATTAGAACGGGATATGACTTAATAATAAAAAGATAATAAACCGGACTTGTATGTTTTGTGTTATGTTGATGTATGTGTGTATGTGCCTTCACCTCTTTTCTAATGCTTCGAATATGAGATAACGGTTTTAAACCGTTGTGTAGATGCCTTGCAGGTTAGGGACGCCGTCGAGTGAGGTGGGGGAGTGGACAGCCGGGGTCTCCGTACATTATAGGACGGGGACGTTTTTGGGTTATGTTTTCGTATTGTTGGTTTGTGGATTTGTTGTACGGTTTAAATTTCCGTTTCGGAGTTATGTCGTTTTGAGGACTCGGCTGAGTTTCCACTTTGTATTCGTACTTTTCAGTCTCTCGCATACATTATAACGATTTTGAGTTTTGCCTTTATTTGTGCCTTGTTGGAAAGGTCCGGTGAAATTGTTGTAAGGCTAAGGGTCGGGACCCATTGTGAGGTATCGCCCGTAGCATCCCGAGTCCCGCGGATTCGGGGTGTTACATGATTGACCACCATTCACAAGGTATGTTCACCTTCGGTATTTAGCCATCAATAGAAAAAGACGCACACATCCATACAATGCCAAAAATAGGATGACAATGGTCAATCCACCTTCGTTAAAGCCATTTACAAACAAAAACCAAGCGCGGTACATCCATAAATCGTAACTACATCAAAAAGTAAGGAGCAAAGTAAACCTCAATAGACTAAAAACATAAACTAAGAAGTAATTCTCTCACCAAGTCTATAACGGAATGCCTCATGCGTTTATTGTGGTCTTGATAGTGAAGAACATATAGTTGTTATTATTGACAAAAAATACTTAAGAACATATAGTTGTTATTATTGACAGAAAATACCCAGACATCTCAAGGAAGTATTCATAATCCTATGCGTACAGTTAGAAATGTAATTTGTTTAAGTGTAGAAGAAAATAATATATGATGAGGGATAGTCTAATAATATAACCTTGATTCGGATAAGGGGGAGATTAAATTTTATGATAATTTGGAACCTAATGCTGGATTTATAACTTCTCTCATCGATAGGGTCGAATATGCGTATAGTGTAGATCTTGCTGAATTGGTTTCACCTCTCAATAACCATGATGATATTACTATACCTCATGTGTTATATGTTCGGGTAAAGGTAGATTCAAAAAGGAAAATGTAGCAAAACAAGGCCCGTTGGAAACCCAATTGCACTAAAGTAACAATGTGTATGTACAAGTCCCTGACTTGTGGTTAGTAAAGAAAAATAAAAAATCAGGTATTACAAAGAGGCATGTCATCCTCCCTAACGTACCATCTACCCTCAAAAACAAAACAAATACACATTTCTTATTGACCACCACTCACAAGGTATGTTCACCTTCGGTATTTAGCCATCAATAGAAAAACACGCACACAATCATACAATGCCAAAAATAGGAGGACAATGGTCAATCCACCTTCGTTAAAGCCATTTACAAACAAAAACCAAGCGCGGTACATCCATAAATCGTAACTACATCAAAGAAAGGAGCAAAGTAAACCTCAATAAACTGAAAACATACACTAAGAAGTAATTCTCTCACCAACTCTATAACGGAATGCCTCATGCGTTTATTATGGTCTTGATAGTGAAGAACATATAGTTGTTATTATTGACAAAAAATACTTAAGTACAAATGGTGGTTAACTAAAAAGTAGGAAAGATAATATGTGTTTTTGTAACTTAAATCCTCGGTCCATATTCTTATAAGATAATATCAAATAAAAAAACCTAAATTATCCCTAATGGATAAACATAAAACGTCCCCCATAAACTTTCTAGCACCAAAAAGTATTATTAGTATTTTGTTGTTGTGTGGTAGATAGTTATTTGTGAAACACTCACAGAAAATAATTCATTAAACTAATGATTTAAGAAGATTTTCCAAAGTCAAGGATTGATCGGTCGTAAACGGGTTTAATGGGCCTTGTATTTTTCTTGTTGGGACTTGTCACAACATCGTGGAGTAGATTGATTTGTGAGCTTGAGATACGTTGCACCTGATCATAATTAATAATATTGAAGTAGTTTTTAACGCTCATATATAATTAAATTTAGAATCAAAATAAAAAAAATTCCAAATATCAATAAGTTTAGGCTCATTAATAAAACTAATATTTTCATGAAACATATCTTGATTCCAACTAATTTTCCAAAAAATACCAAAAAAACCCATAGAACATTTATTAGGAATCGAGTAGTGTACCATGGGTGCAACGATCCACTTGACTTTCTCGGTGCATGGCGGGGTGGTGAGAGAGCCATCATATCTGTAATAATCGCTATCTTTGAAATAGCTACTCAATTCCTGATTGACAACCTCTAGATTTCCTTCGACTTCTACTTCTGTACCGGAGTTTGACCCAATTAATTGTTTCATCGTCATCACCAGCTACCAAATATACAATTTCAATGTCATCATGGATTAATCTATTCAAGTAAATTTTATTTTATTTACATACCGCATTGATGAGTGGATCGTACTCATTGAATGAGGTTGCAATCTTGTAGAGGCTTGCTACGATAGCGATGGATCCATCATCTGAAGCGAACATTTGTTGCATCTCAGCATCGTATCTAGTAGTAGGAATACCACATGTACAAGTTTAATAATTCTTTGTTGCAGTTCAAAAATGTCCATTGACATAGAATGTTGGTAGGAGATCATAATTGGGTATTTCTAATGAAATGTTCCGAGGGCGTGTGCCAACGGATTTTAATTAGCTTGAATGTCTTATCAGGGACCACCTCAGAATTCCCCTTCACTGACATTTGTATTGCATTCCATTTTTATACAACTTAATTAGTATTTTAGGCTTATTAAATTTTATACAAATCATACATTGTACAGATGATTTAAAAATCAATTTATATTGTGAGCGTGTGTACCTCAACAAACATGCCATAGTTGATCAGGGTAGCCCCGGTGATGTTATAACGAACGAGAAGATTAGTTGCGGGTGTAGGCACAATGCTTGCGTCGTCAATATTAATAGGAGATTGTTCCCGGCCATCTTTACAAGTCTTATACTCGGGTGATATGATTTCCCAATTTATGTTTGTATAATTGAAATTTGGTCCCTTTCCCTTTGATATTTATTGCATACAATAATTACCAAACAACTATATGATTTATAAAACAGACTTTAATAAATAAAAAATTACAGAGAAGAAGATTAAGAAACCATACTTGATTTAGATGTTTCGGCGCATGCTTCTTGCGATACCAATAAAACTCCAAGGAATAATAAAATTATCAAAGATGTCGTTTCCATCTTCACTATTTCAATTTTCTCTTTTGTGTGGTTTTGTTTTTATTATCTTGCTAGCTATGTTATGCACTCACGCTAAATGTTGCTTTATATTAAGCAAGTTAGAGAATTTTTAGGGAGGTTTAAGTTCATCCATTAATTTTAACCAATTATTTTCTTTATTTTAGATAATAAAGTTGAAATTTTCAAATCTTGTGTTTTGATAATTTGCTGGTGAAAACAAATTATTGCTATGTGAGATCATAAGAAAATGTATGTCAAATAATTTAATTGTAAAAGTTTGACGAATTATGCATGCAGGTGCAAAAAAATCATGAATAAAAAAAATGAAATAGATTAGTCCACCTATGTTCCATATTATGGTTGATCTTTTCGTAACAATGATCATATGATATACTTCTCAAAATCATTTTACTTGTTTTATTTATGATCAAGTTCAATATTTAAGATGATGTAAAACTGTTGGTTTAATTATCATTTTAAAAAAAATAAGTTTTGATCAACATTTATTTCGCTTTCACTAGTGAATTCATTAAAACAAATCTATTTTCCACCGAAGTTACTTCCACTACATTACATTTTCACGTTCTATAAAATAAACTGGAAATGAGATAAAAATTACAAAATATTGGACGGACAATTTACATTTTTTCACTTGCGTATGCACAATTCAAGTAACTCTATTTAATAAAGTACATAGACAATTCTTTTGTGGGACTTTGTGATATCTTCATATATGTACAGTTAAGATTAATTTAGAACTTTAAATGAGAAGTAAAAACACCTATATAAGCTCTTGCGATTACAAAAGGTAGAAACCCATGTAGCATACAAATTTCACGAAAAAGGACCAATAAAGTAACAATCTCGCAGAAATAAGATTACTTATTGAGTGTTGGATCAAAGAATGAAAGGCTACGATCTGTTGTTATATTATGACATCTTTTCTATGAAATTAAATATTCATTCGTGCATAAAGGTAACTAAATTATACGGTCTTTGTAAACATGGATAGTGTATTATTCGACTCTAATTAAGATTCACGACAATTCTTTCATATTCCCTTATCGGCGTAACTTTGTTGTTTATTTCCTGTCTTGCATCCTCACTCTTGCATCAACAAGTCACAATTGTGAAATTTCTTTGTCTTCTTCTTCACTCGTGCATCAAAAAGAAACAATTATGAAACTATTTGGTCGGTGTCTTCACTCGTGCTTCTACAAGAAACAATTCTGAAATTATTTGGCCGGTGTCCGACTAATCTTGCACATACTTTCTGAATTGTCCTTGGTTACCTAGACCCCTTTTTGAACCTTCTAGAAGATAGACATATATGTTGAGACATGTTTCCCAAGTCTGACCACGCAGTTGAGGTCATATACGTGCGGGACCGAGACTTAGCGGTAGATGAGTTGTGGCATCACCGCTCAGCTCCGTCATGAGATTAGGAGGTTCTCCGCGACTAGTCTACTCAAGTATATGGCCAATGCGTTAGTACTACTCCTAGTGTTTTAAGGGGACGGAGGCGTGGTTCGGGGTGCCACACAATAAGTTGAATATAGAGTGAATCACCAAATAAAAAGATAGTAACGAGGTTTTGTTGTAACGTCCGGAATTTTATTCCGGACTTAGAGCGCTTGGTAGATCTTTCCCGAGTATTTATATTTTTTTGGGATACGTTCCCGTATATCCGTATTATTATTTTCTTAAAACGTCGGAAAAGTTTTCCGAGTCAAAAATCCGGGTCTGGTTTATCCAAATGGAACGTATTCCCTTTTTGGGCTATTTCCTCCTAGTTTCTTTTGTTAATTTTAAATTAATTAATTCTTTTTCTTTTTGTCTCTTTCCGACCCTTGGGTTTGCTCCCACTGTAGCAGCTTTACGTGTTATTTGAGATTCATCTCTCTCACACTCAAAGAACACCCTTCCCTCCAACTCCTCATCCTCTGCCCCATCAGCCTTCCCTCTCCCTCTGCGTCCAGGCCCATTCGAGCTCGCCGGAGAGCCACCACCCCCGCCAACACGAGGAGTAGCTGAAGCCGTCTCCGAGAGCCGGATGGGAACCCTCCTCGGCTTGGCCGGTCGAAGCCAGAGAGCCCATCGAGCCGCCAGGGAAGCCCTCGCCCTCGCCCTCGCCCTCGCCGTGCCCTGCCTGCACGAGCCCAACCGGAGCCGCCGATGTCCGGCCACCCCCCTTCGCCTCGCCCCTTTTTCTTCCTCTTCCAAACTGCTCCGCGCCCTCCTCCCCGCTGCTATGTCCTCGCCGGAGCTAGAGGTCGGCCGCCACCCCCTTGCAGCCGCCAGCGGAACCAGCGGAGCCACCTTTCCCCCCGGCCGGAGCCCCTCCCTGCCGCCGCCGCGGGCTTGAACAGCCTTTTGGCTTAATTCCAATCGGGCCCCTCTTATTTGGTATAAATGCATTTCGGCCCCCTCAGTTTTGTGTTAATTGCAGAATGTACCCAGCGTTTTGGTTATTACAGTTTTGACCCATAATTCTAGATTGTTGCATTTATACTCTCTGTTGGATTTTTTTTGTCGGAAATTGCCCCAAGGTTTTAATTACGGTTGATGACCCATATGTTTGGAAAATGTATAATTGCCCCGGAAAATTTGTTAGCAGTTTTTAACCTTGGATTTTAATCACGGGAATATTCTTATTTATGTATACTATTTTTATTGTGGGCCTTGTTGGATTAATTTCGGTTTACGGCTCAAGGTTTTAATCATGGTTTTATGACCAAGTTTCTAGTATTGGGCTTTTGTCTCGGAAGGGTATTTACGGGATTTTAACGTTGGCTTTTGAAAACGAGTTTTACCTTAGGACTTTATATATAATATTTTATGATCAAATTTAGTGTATGAGCTAAATTTGTTTAGTTTTGGTGCTAGGTTCTGAAGCCCGACAAAGGCCAACGAATCCATATCGACATCCATAGATCGGCTTCCATCCTTTGACGTCACGTGAGTACCCTCTCCCTCGAGCTAACGATCTTACCTCGATCTAGTTATGTTTAGTAGTATCATGATAGGTTGGATCTAATATAACTCGGAATGAATGCTAGGTAGTGGCTTTTGGGACCTTAGGGGAGTATGATGAGTGTGGTAGACCTCGTAGGCTTTTATGAAGTTCTTGACTATGAGCATGATAGATTCTAGGATGTGGTTCTAGAATGAGAGTCAAATGATCTTGCGTAGATCATTCGTGTAGAAGTCCTAGACTTCTTGAGTTGAGCGGGTTTTGATAGATATCTTGCTATAAGAAGGTTGTGTGTTTCTTCCCAAGGGAAGCAGGAGCGTTTTGTAAGTTAGCGTGTGGAACGAGGTAAGTTTCCGGACTTACTTAGCTCGTATTCTATGTATTAGCATTGATGTGTGTTTGGTGTTGGTGTGTGTTTATGCTTTTGTTATAACAATGGAACCGGTAATTAGGACCACAAACCTTATGTTTATTTTGGCCCAAGTGTATGATAACGGGCGGTGACCTCTTGCCTAGGCTCTGCGTGAAGTCTAGGGGGATCTCGGCGACTAGCCCGGCGGGTGATATGGTCGGGTGCATCCGTATCATTCTTGCCGGTAAGTGGGGACCGGGGCGAGACCACGGTGGTTCTCGTGTCACAACAGAAGTTGAATTAGAACGGGATACGACCTAATAATAAAAAGATAATAAACCGGACTTGTGTGATTTATGTTTCGTGTTATGTATGTGTTTGTGCCTTCGCCGCTTTTCTAATGCTTAGAATATGAGCTAACGGTTTTAAACCGTTTGTGTAGATGACTTGCAGGTTAGGGATGTCGCCGAGTGAGGTGGAGGAGTGGACAGCCGGGGTCTCCGTACATTATATGACGGGGACGTTTTTGGGTTATGTTTTATATCGTTTGTTTGGGGATGTTGTTATACGTTTTAGACTTTCGGATCGGGGTTGTGTTGTTTTATGGACTCGGATGAGTTTTAACTTTGTATTTGTTACATTTCGTGTCTCGCATACATTATAAACATTTTCGAGTTTTGCCTTTATTTGTGCCTTGTTGGAAGGTCCGGTGAAATTGTTGTCAGGCTAATGGTCGGGACCCATTGTGAGGTCTCGCCCGTAGCATCCCGAGTCCCGCGGATTTGGGGTGTTACAAAACTGGTATCAGAGCCCTAGGTTGACAACAATCGCACTCGCAATCTTTTTAAAGGCCGAATGAGGAATAAAACAGAACCCACACGGGTTCTGACTTTTCATTTTCAAAATCATATGCATGAGTCGGGTTTGGGTTAGAATGTACGGGACCACCACTCCTTCCGCAAACCTCGGCGACATAGATCTCTGGATTAGTAATAGGTATGTATATAGTTATATATATATATATATGACCTTAGGATGTTTGTTGATATTGTATGTACCTAGCTATGTATGCGAGCTTAGGATGTTTGGGCTTGCATGCCTTGGATGTGTATTATGATCATGTTACCTTTATGCTTTTAGAAGTTTATTATACCGAATTTTTAAGTAGTACCTACGCATTTATACTTAAGTAAACGTCATACGAAATCAGATGGCACGTACGAGAGCTACCGCTTACGTGAGACCCGCCAGGGGTAGACCACCACTTCCCCCTACCGTCCCAAGAGGACGGGGACGAGTAGGAATACCTTCAGGTGTGAGAGGTAGAGGTCGGGGACGTATACCCATTGCGGACCCACCAGTTGTGGGTGCACCAGTAGCAAAGGCCCCAGCGGAGGAGGTAGCAGAGAGCATCGTTCCCGAGGCTAGGGATAGGACCGTGGTGAGGTCCGGGCGCAGGATTCTCCATCTGTCAGGACCGGGGGAGCGTCCGTGGGAGCTATTGTGTTTGAGAATTATGTACGACGAGTTGAGCTGAGGTCACACAAAGGGTGACACAGATTCAGGCTGCACCAGAGATAGTTGCACCGGCATTGGTGCACCCGAGCCAGTTGTGGAGGTTGCTCGGCCGAGAGACGAGTTGAGATCTCCGAAACCTGATTCCTGGTTGAAAGCTTTCAACCAGCACCATGTACCCTACTTCGACGGGAAGGTAGGGTTAGAGGTGGATCATTGGATTGGGCATGTAGAGTCAGCCTTAGAGGAGATCCGTTGCCTAGAGGAGAGGCAGGTTGAGATAGTCCAGACCCTGTTCCGAGAGCAGGCCCAGTATTGGTGGAGGAAAGTTAGGGGCGGTGTGACCAGGATGGATCAGCTACTGAGCCTCGTCAGAGAGACTTTTTGCCCAGCTTCACTGAGGAGGGACAGAGTCCAGGACTTCCTGGAGGCAGGATTCGAGGATGTCCAAGTCATTGAGGCGATTAGCGATTCCGGGAGGAGTTAGCCTTGTTGGGACCCGCCGCACCTCCAGCGGACCAGCATGTCTATCTCTTTTCCAGGAGACTGAGGGAGTCCACCCGTGCGTACCTTGCAGAATTTCGTTGTGACTCACTGACGGAGTACCAGGACCGGGCTTCGGCCTATGAGAGGGACCGCCCTGGGCCTAGAAGAGCAGCACAGTCTGGGGGACCGGACAAGAGACAGAGGACGGTACCAACTGGTTCAAGGCCGGGGTAGTAGGTCAGGGGCGTGGCCAGACCCCGGGACATTCTGGTCCTCAGACGTCGAGACAGGCGTCAGATGGGAGACGTCAGTGCTACAGTTGCGGGGAGTTCGGACACATCAGGACTTCATGTCAGAGGCTGCCCGTAAATTGTTTCACTTGCGGTCAGGTGGGCCATCGAGCCGCTTTTTGCCGCCAGGGCAAGTCCCAGTCACAGCAGGGTTCTTCGCCTGCTGGCGTAGCAGGGGGCAGTCAGAGGCCGCCACAGCAGCAGTCACAGGGCACTCAGCAGAGGGGCCAGGGTCAGGGTCAGGCCCGTACTCATGGATCAGCTCAGGGGCAGAGCCGAGGTAGAGGCCGTAGTGGAGGTACCAAGAGGCCAGAGGCACACAGGCCACGGTATTTGAGCTGTGGAGTGCCGTTGATCCTCCAGCGCCGGCACCCCCAGGTACCATCCAGATTCACGGCTTTTCGGTCCGAATTTTATTTGATACGGGTGCCACGCACTCTTTTATATCCGATGATCGTGTAGCTAGGTTGTCCTTAGCTACGGTAGAGGGAGACCCTTTACCATAGGGTTACCCGATGGAGGTAGGGTTAGTGGTACCCGAGAGGTACGCGGTTGTCCCATTCACTTGGGAAACCGAGATTGGTTGGCCGACCTCTTTGTCATGCATTTAGTGCATGAAGAAGTCATCCTTGGGATGGATTGGATGGACCGCCATCGAGCCGTGTTAGACATCATCCGGAGGACCGTGACGATTACCACGAAGACGGGGAATGAGGTGATTTTCCGAGGTTGGGACCTCGGGAAGGCCGGTACAGTCATTAGCGCTGTCCGAGCTGCTAGACTTATCGGGCAGGGATGTGAGGCCTTCTGGTGCTATGCCATGAAGGAGGAGGAGTCGGGATCATCACTAGAGGAGATCCCTGTGGCATGCGAGTTCGAGGACGTTTTCGGGGAGCCACACGGGCTACCACCGCAGAGGAGCGTTGACTTTGCTATTGAGTTCGAGCCCGGCACGAGGCCGATCTCCAAGGCTCCATACCGCATGACGCCGATCGAGATGTTGGAGCTGAAGAAGCAGCTCGAGGAGTTAGCCAAGAGGGGTTTCATACGCCCGAGCGTTTCCCCTTGGGGTGCACCGGTCCTCTTCGTTAGGAAGAAGGACGGATCTTTGAGGCTATGCATTGATTACCGGGAGTTGAACAAAGTCACCATCAAGAACAAGTACCCGTTGCCGCGCATTGATGATTTGTTGGACCAGTTGCAAGGAGCCTCCGTGTTTTCACGTATCGATTTGAGGTCGGGATATCACCAGCTTAGGGTGAGAGAGGAGGACGTTCCGAAGACGGCATTCAGGATGGGGTACGGCCATTACGAGTTTGTCGTGATGCCATTCGGGCTCACGAATGCACCCGCCGTCTTCATAGAGTTGATGAACGGCATCTTCATCGACTTCTTGGACCAGTTCGTAGTGGTATTCATTAACGACATCTTAGTCTATTCCCGGACTAGGGAGGAGCACGAGGGACACCTGAGGACGGTATTTCGAGTCCTCCAGGATAGAGAGCTTTACGCTAAGCTCTCTAAGTGTGAGTTTTGGATGTCCGAGGTGGCATTTTTAGGCCATATAGTTTCCGCCAAGGGTGTCATGGTCGACCCGGGGAAGATAGAGTCTGTTTCCTCATGGCCGCCTCCTAGGACGGTCAAGGAGGTGCGCAGTTTCTTAGGCTTAGCGGGTTACTACCGCCGTTTTGTTGAGGGTTTCTCTGTGATTGCACGACCTCTTACTTCCTTGCTGATGAAGTCTACCCGGTTCGTCTGGTCCGAGCCTTGCCAGCGCAGCTTCGAGGAGCTGAAGAGGAGGTTGACCTCCGCTCCTGTGTTAGCCCAGCCTGAGGGCGTAGAGGAGTTTGTGGTTTATAGTGACACCTCCAAGCTACGCTTGGGGTGCGTCTTGATGCAGAGAGGTAGGGTTATTGCGTACGCTTCTCGGCAGCTGAAGCCGTACGAGGAGAATTACCCAACCCATGATCTCGAGCTAGCGGCAGTGATTCACGCCCTGAAGATCTGGCGACACTACTTGTATGGGGCTACGTGCCAGATCTTCACACACCATAAGAGTCTGAAGTATATATTCACTCAGCGGGATTTGAATAACCGCCAGAGGAGATGGCTGGAGCTCATTAAGGACTTTGACTTGGAGATTTTATACCATCCCGGGAAGGCGAACGTAGTTGCCGATGCTTTGAGTAGGAGGACACCTCGAGGGGAGGTGATAGCTCGGCTTACGGTTCAGCCTCAGCTGCAGAGGGATTTGGTGGGTTTGGAGCTGGATATCCGGTTCCCGGGTACGGACTGTAGTTTGTCCGAGTTGGAGGTACTACCTGACCTGTCCGGAGAGATCCTGCAGAAGCAGGAGAGATGTCCCATTTTGATGAGGATCCGGGACAGGATGTCCCGAGGAGAGGCGCCGCAGTTTATCACGGGAGCAGACGGGCTATTGAGGTGTCAGAGACGTATTTCTGTACCGTCGGATCAGGAGCTGAGAGAGCGGATTCTGCATGAGGCCCATTCCACACCTTACTCGGTGCACCCAAGCGCGAGTAAGATGTACCAGGACATTAGGAGATCTTATTGGTGGGGCGGGCTTAAGCCCGATGTGGCTAGATATGTGGACCGATGCGCGACATGCCAGCAGGTCAAGATCGACCACCAGAGACCCGGAGGAGAGCTTCATCCACTGCCCGTGCCGCAGTGGAAGTGGGAGGACATATCCATGGACTTTGTGACCGGTCTGAGACCGAGTAGGAGCTTTGATGTGATATGGGTGGTAGTAGACCCGCTGACAAAGACCGCACGTTTCATTCCTATACGGGAAACGTGGCCGGTGAGTCGTTTAGCCTAGGAGTTTACCCGTCAGATTGTGAGACTACATGGAGTCCCGAGGACCATCATCTCGAACAGGGACGGGCGTTTTACCTCGAGGTTCTGGCAGCAGGTACACGCCGCCCTAGGTTCGAGTCTCCATTTCACCACCGCATACCAACCTCAGACCGACGGCCAGTCCGAGCGGACTATTCAGACATTGGAGGATATGCTACGAGCATGTGTACTAGACTGGGGACAGGTATGGCCAGATCACCTCCCGTTAGTCGAGTTTTCTTATAACAACAGCTGGCACGCGTTGATTGAGATGGCACCTTATGAGGCATTGTATGGACGGAGATGCCGTACTCCTTTATGTTGGGACGAGCCCGGGAGCTCTAGCGTCGTAGCCCCGGACCCGGTACGGGACGACATGGCGAGAGTCACTTTGATCCGGGAGAGGATGTTGGTTGCGCAGAGCCGCTAGAGGTTGTATGTGGATAGGAGGCGTAGACCTCTCGAGTTCAAGGTAGGAGCTCAGGTGTGGTTGAGGGTATCACCGACGCGGGGCGTCAGGCGATTCGGCATTAAGGGGAAGTTAAGCCCCCGATATGTCGGACCATTCGAGATCCTGGAGAGAGTCGATGAGGTGGCGTACCGGTAAGCACTGCCACCGCGGTTGGAGGGTATACTTTTGCGGACCACACTTTTGTGGAGCACCCGATAGCGGTCTTAGAGCGGAGTACGAGACGCCTTCGATCGAAGGAGATACCGATGTTGAGGATTCAGTGGTCGAGGCGAGGAGCCGATGAGGCTACATGGGAGACGGAGGATAGTATCTAGAGGAACTATCCCGAGTTTTATGCAGACACAGTGACATCGATGGGGTCGTCGGGTTAGTTCCGAGACCTTCCATGTTTGCTTTATATGTTATGTGATTTTTGTATGATTTATGAGTACCTTGCGAGGTCTTGATGTGATGCGATCTGTAGACTTGGATTAGAGTCGATAGTGTGCGTTTTATGAGTTCCACGGGGTTACGAGACGGGTTGGTTGGAGAGTGTCGGTTTAGCAAGTTTCGGGACGAAACTTGTTTTTAGGGGGGTTAGTTGTAACGTCCGGAATTTTATTAATTTTATTCCAGACTTAGAGCACTTTATATTTATTCCGTAATCCCGAGATGCCGAGAGCCGGGATTTATTCCTAAGAAAAATCCCGAGCCGACTCGTCGTTTTTCCTCTTTTTCCGCGTTCTGACCCTTCGTTCCGGGTTAAAAATGCCAAGGGGTCATTTCCGATCCCTCGGTCCGTGTGAGGGACAAGAGGTCAGCTGACCCCTTGATCCCCACACCTACTTTTCAGACCTTTGTCTTCCCTCTCTCCTTGTCTCCTTCCTCACGTTAGTTTTCATTTCACTCTTCCACACTCAACTCTTTTCCTCTCTTTTGCCTTCCTTCTCCCTTGGTGCTGAAGATCTGTTGTGGACTGCAGAAGGTGATCTCAAACTGTTCGTTACCTCTCCCTCTCCCTTCCCTCTCTTCCTTGTTGTTCTTTCCCTTCTTCTTCCTTCCTCCTACATCCATGGCTATGGAGGAAGATCTTGAGGAGTTTTGCTCAACCCTTGTGCATGTCTAGGTTCTTAGCTCATTTAGGTCAAGGAGAGGTGCCTAAGACCCGTGGTGAGTGTTTGGAGAAGATCCAGCAAGAGAAGAAGGACTTTGGAGCCAAGGATCCAAAGTCGAAGATGAAGAAGACAACGTTCTGCGCAGAACCCGCGGGGGCGGCTCAGCACATCCGCTGGAGCGGACGGGCGCGGGGGCGGCAGCGGACGGCCGCGGGTGCGGCGTGACACGGGCGTGGGGGCGGCAGCGGACGGCCACGGGTGCGGCGTGACACGGGCGCGGGTGCAACTCGGCACAACCGCGGGTGCGGCTCCTGGCAGGCGACGCAGTCCTCCGCGGTTGCGGCTCATAGCTCCGCGGGGGCGGCTCCTGTGTCCACAAGGAGCGCCAGCTTGACTCCGCGGCTGCGGTTTCGGCAACAGTAGGTCCCTCCTCTCTTTCAACCCTCGTTCATTCCTTAGATTTGTTGTTGATTCATGTAGTAGCATGCCTAGGATGGATCTAGGTTAGTGTGGGATGAAATGTAGTGTTTATGGACCTAGGAGCCCTTAAGGCTCGATATATGTGATAGTATGAGCATGTGAGCATGTTGGATCCTCTAGGCTAGCTTGTGCCTCTTTGGTTGAGGATTTATATCTTGTGATGATATAACTGTTGATGGCTGTTTCTCGTGTTGAGAGTGTGATGAGTACTTGGGACCTAGGATGCGTTTCCTAGTTTAAGGGTTAGGTGATCTTGCGTAGATCACTAGAGTGAAGTCTAAGACTTCTTGAGTGTGAGTATGTATTGATATGCATATCTCTTGTGAGCAGGTTGTGGGCTTCCGCCTTGAGGAAACGAGAGTGTGGTGACTTGGGTTTGGTTTCGAGGTAAGTCTCCGGACTTACTTAGCTCGTATTCTATGTATTAACATTGATGTGTGTTTAGTGGTGTGTGTTTATGCTTTTGTTATAACAATGAAACCGGTAATTAGGACCACCGACCTTATGTTTATTTTGGCCCAAGTGTATGATAATGGGCGGTGACCTCTTGCCTAGGCTCTGCGTGAAGTCTAGGGGGATCTCGGCGACTGGCCCGGCGGGTGATATGGTCAAGTGCATCTGTACCATTCTTGCCGGAAGGGGGGACCGGGGCGAGACCACGGTGGTTCTCGTGTCACAACAGAAGTTGAATTAGAACGGGATACGACTTAATAATAAAAAGATAATAAATCGGACTTGTGTGATTTATGTTTTGTGTTATGTATGTGTTTGTGCCTTCACCGCTTTTCTAATGCTTCGAATATGAGCTAACGATTTTAAACCGTGTTGTAGATGACTTGCAGGTTAGGTACGCCGCCGAGTGAGGTGGGATAGTGGACAGCCGGTCTCCGTACATTATAGGACGGGGATGTTTTTTAGTCATGTTTCATGTTGTTGTTCGTGGATGTTGTCAGACATTTAGACTTCGTATCAGGTTATATTGTTTTGAGGATTCGGCTGAGTTTCCACGTTGTAGTTTCTTACCTTTCAGTGTCTCATACATTATAAACGTTTTGGAGTTTTGCCTTTATTTGTGCCTTCTTGGAAAGGTCCGGTGAAATTGTTTTCAGACTAAGGGTCGGGACCCATTGTGAGGTCTCGCCCGTAGCACCCCGAGTCCCGCGGATTTGGGGTGTTACAAGTTTAATAGTTCTTTGTTGCAGTTCAAAAATATCCATTGATATAGAATGTTGGTAGGAGATCATAACTGGGTATTTCTAATGAAATGTTCTGAGGGCGTGTGCCAACGGATTTTAAGTAGCTTGACGTCTTATCAGGGACCACCTCGGAATTCCCCTTCACTGACATCTGTATTGCATTCCATTTTTATACAACTTAATTAGTATTTTAGGCTTATTTAATTTTATACAAATCATACATTGTACAGATTATTAAAAATCAATTTATATTGTGAGCGTGTGTACCTCAACAAACATGCCATAGTTGATCAGGGTATCCTAGATGATGTTATAACGAACGAGAAGATTAGTTGTGGGTGTAGGCACAATACTTGCGTCGTCAATATTAATAGGAGATTGTTCCCGGCCATCTTTACAAGTCTTATACTCGGGTGATAAAATTTCCCAATTTATGTTTGTATAATTGAAATTTGGTCCCTTTCCCACTGATGTTTATTGCATACAGTAATTACCAAACAACTATATGATTTATAAAACAGACTTTAATAAATAAAAAATTAAAGAGAAGAAGATTAAGAAACCATACTAGATTTAGATGTTTCGGCGCATGCTTCTTGCGATACCAATAAAACTCCAAGACACAATAAAAATTATCAAAGATGTCTTTTCCATCTTCCCTATTTCAATTTTCTCTTTTGTCTGGTTTTGTTTTTATTATCTTGCTAGCTATGTTATGCACTCACGCTAAATGTTGCTTTATATTAAGCAAGTTAGAGAATTTTTAGGGACGTTTAAGTTCATCCATTAATTTTAACCAATTATTTTCTTTATTTTAGATAATAAAGTTGATATTTTCAAATCTTGTGTTTTGATAATTTGCTAGTGAAAACAAATTATTGCTATGTGAGATCATAAGAAAATGTATGTCAAATAGTTTAATTGTAAAAGTTTGACAAATTATGCATGAAGGTGCAAAAAAATCATCAATAAAAAAAATGAAATAGATTAGTCCACCTATCTTACATACTATGGTTGATCTTTTCGTAACAATGACGTATGATATACTTCTCAAAATCATTTTACTTGTTTTATTTACGATCAAGTTCAATATTTAAGATAATGTAAAACTGTTGGTTTAATTATCATTTTTGAAAAAATAAGTTTTGATCAACACTTATTTCTCTTTCACTAGATGAATTCATTAAAACAAATCTATTTTCCACCAGAGTTACTTCCCCTACATTACATTTTCACGTTCTATAAAATAAACTGGAAATGAGATAAAAACTACAAAATATTGGACGGACAATTTACATTTTTTCAATTGCTTATGCACAATCCAAGTAACTTTATTTAATAAAGTACATAGACAATTCTTTTGTGGGACTTTGTGATATCTTCTTATATGTACAGTTAAGTTTATTTTAAAACTTTAAATGAGAAGTAAAAACACCTATAGAAGCTCTTGCGATTACAAAAGGTAGAAACCCATGTATCATACAGATTTCACGAACAAAGACCAATAAGGTAACAATCTCGAATAAATAAGATTACTTATTGAGTGTTGGATCAAAGAATGAAAGGCCACAATCTATTGTTATATTATGACACGTTTTCTATGAAATTAAATATTCATTCGTGCAGAAAGGTAACTAAATTATACGATCGTTGTAAACATGGATAGTTTATTGTTCGACTCTAATTAAGGTGCACGACAATTCTTTCGTATTCCCTTATCGGCATAACTTCTGTATCAATCCGAATCCGCGGGACTCGGGATGCTATGGGCGAGACCTCACAATAGGTCCCGACCCTTAGCCTGACAACAATTTCACCGGACCTTTCCAACAAGGCACAAATAAAGGCAAAACTCAAATCGTTTATAATGTATGCGAGTAACTGAAATGTAAAGATACAAGATGGAAACTCAACCGAGTCCTCAAAACGTCACAACTCCGATAAAAAAATTTAAACCGTACAACCCAATCCACAATCCAACAATACAAGACATAACCCAAAAAACGTCCCCGTCCTATAATGTACGGAGACCCCGGTTGTCCACTCCTCCACCTCACTTGGCGGCTTCCCTAACCTGCAAGGCATCTATACAAACGGTTTAAAACCGTTAGCTCAAATTCGAAGCATTAGAAAAGAGGTGAAGGCACATACACACATATATCACATAACACATACGTACTCCAAAACACACAAGTCCGGTTTATTATCTTTTTATTATTAAGTCGTATCCCGTTTTCATTCAATTTAGGTTTGTGACACGAGAACCAAAGTGGTCTCGCCTCGGTCCCTACTTACCGGCAAGGAATGGTACTGATGCATCCGACCGTCTACCCGCACGGGCTAGTCGCCGAGAACCTCCTAGACTCTCGCAAGAGCTAGGCAGATGATGTCACCGCCCGTTATCATACACTTGGGCCAAAATAATATAAAGTCGGTGGTCCTATTACCGGTTTAGTTGTTTATAACATAAACAATAAGGAACAAGCTAGCCTAGAAGGTCCATCATGCTCAACACACTTGTAACCATCAACTACATCGAGCCTTAAGGGCTCCTAGGTTCACAACCACTAAGTGGCATTCTCCACTACCCTAGATTCATCCTAGGCATGCCACTACCAAGATACAACTACATAACTAATGAAGGAACGAAGAGGAAGGGAGAGGAGAAGCCTACTGTTGAAGAAAACGCAGCCGCGGAGTCAAGCTGGCGCCACTACGGAGCTGTCGCCGCCCCTGCGGATCCCTTACGCTGCCCCTGCGGCTCCTGGGGTCCTGGAGCCACCCCCTGCGGTGGCCTGAGCCGCCCCTTGTAACACCCCGAATCCGCGGAACTCGGGATGCTACGGGCGAGACCTCACAATGGGTCCCGACCCTTAGCCAAACAACAATTTCACCGGACCTTTCCAACAAGGCACAAATAAAGGAAAAACTCAAACCGTTTATAATGTATGCGGAAAAACTGAAATGTAAAGATACAAGGTGAAAACTCATCCGAGTCCTCAAAACAACATAACTCCGATAAGAAAATCTAAACTGTACAACATAATCCAATAACACAAAGAAATAACCCAAAAAACGTCCCCGTCCTATAATGTACAGAGACCCCGACTGTCCACTCCTCCACCTCACGGCGCGCGTCCCTAACTTGCAAGGCATCTACACAACGGTTTAAAACCGTTAGCTCATATTCGAAGCATTAGAAAAGAGGTGAAGCACATACACACATACATCAACATAACACATACGTACTCCAAAACACACAAGTCCGGTTTATTATCTATTTATTATTAAGTCGTATCCCGTTTAAATTCAACTTAGGTTTGTGACACGAGTACCACCATGGTCACGCCTCGGTCCCTACTTACCGGCAAGGAATTGTACTGATGCATCCGACCGTCTCTACCCGCCCGGGCTAGTCGCCGAGAACCTCCTAGACTCTCGCAAGAGCTAGGCAGATGATGTCACCGCCCGTTATCATGTACTTGGGCAAAATAATATAAAGTCGGTGGTCTTATTTACCGGTTTAGTTGTTTATAACATAAACAATAACACACACACACACCACCAACACACATCGATTGCTAATACGTAAAATACGAGCTAAGTAAGTCTAATGATCTAAGCAAGATCACTAACCTCAAGCTCGGAATGCATCCTAGGGTCCAAGGTACTCACCACACTCTCAGCACAATGAAAGCCACACACAACAGCTTATAACCTCCCATGATCTTGAACCTCAGCCAAGAAGGAACAAGAAAGCCTAGAAGGTCCATCATGCTCAACACACTTGTAACCATCAACTACATCGAGCCTTAAGGCTCCTAGGTTCACAACCACTAAGTGGCATTCTCGACTACCCTAGATCCATCCTAGGCATGCACTACCAAGATACAACTACATAGCTAAGGAAGGAACGAAGAGGAAGGGAGAGGAGAAGCCTACTGTTGAAGAAAACGAAGCCGCGGAGTCAAGCTTGCGCCCCCTGCGGAGCTGCGCCGCCCATGCGGATCCCTTGCGCCGCCCCTGCGGCTCCTGGCGTCCTGAATCCGCCCCCTACGGTGGTCTGAGCCACTCCTGCGGTGGCTTGAGCCGCCCTGCGGTGGTCTGGGTCCGCCCCCTGCGGTTCTGGTGATCCGCCCGCGGTTTGAGTAGTAGAACGTCGTCTTCTTCGTCTTCGACTGTGGATCTTTGGCTCCAATGCACTGCTCTTCTGCTGGTCTTCTCTAAATACCAACCTTTGATCTTTGACTCTCTCCACGGCCTAATCAAGCTAAGAACAGACACATGCAAGGATTTGAGGAAAAAGCTTCTCAAGAGCTTCATCCATGATCATGGATGAAGGAGGGAAGAAGAAAGAGTAAACAGCCAAGGAGGAGAAGGTAGGAAGAGGAAGAAGCTTACCACAAGATCTGATCCTCCTCTACTGCAGTCCACACATGCAAGAGCTCCCAAGGTGGAAGAAGGAAAAGAGAAAGAAGAGAGGAAGAAGGATGAACGTGAATGAAGCCAAGTGACAGAGAGGGAGGGAACAGGAGCTGCAAAAGGGAGAGGGGATCAAGGGGTCAACTGACTCTTGTCACCACATTTAGGAATTTGAGGGTTAGCTGTCCTCTTGTCACTACATTTTAGGAATGAGGGATTAGTTTGTCCTCTTGTCACCTCAGCTAGGAACAAGGGTCGGAAAGCGGAAAAGGGAATAACGAAGAGTCGGCTTGGGATTTATGTAACACCCCGAATCCGCGGGACTCGGATGCTACGGGCGAGACCTCACAATGGGTCCCCGACCCTTCGCCTGACAACAATTTCACCGGACCTTTCCAACAAGGCACAAATAAAGGCAAAACTCAAACCGTTTATAATGTATGTGGAAAATTGAAATGTAAAGATACAAGGTGGAAACTCAGCCGAGTCCTCAAAACGACATAAGTCCGATAAGAAAATCTAAACCGTACAACATAATCCAACAACAAAAATACATAACCCCAAAAACGTCCCCGTCTTATAATGTACGAAAACCCCGGTTGTCCACTCCTCCACCTCACTCGGCGGCGTCCCTAACCTGCAAGGCATCTACACAACGGTTTAAAACCGTTAGCTCATATTCGAAGCATTAGAAAAGAGGTGATGGCACATACACACATATATCACATATATCACATACTCCAACCACACAAGATCGGTTTTATTAACTTTTTATTATTAAGTTGTATCCCGTTCTAATTCAACTTAGGTTTGTGACACGAGAACCACCGTGGTCTCGCCTCGGTCCCTACTTACCGGCAAGGAATGGTACTGATTCATCCGACCGTCTACCCGCCCGGGCTAGTCGCCGAGTGCAACACCCCAAATCCGTAGGACTCGAAGTGCTACTGGGTTAGGATTTCACAATGGATCATGACCCTAGCCTAACAACAATTTCACTGAATCTTACAACAAAGCACCAATAGATTAAAACAAAACCTAAAACTGATATATATACATATCCAAAAGGATGATACAGAGTACTGTTGAGTACAAAGTCAAACAGAAATCCGTACAATATAAATAACCCAAAATCCACGATGTCGTCCAGTGTACGGAACCCTCAGCAGATCACCCTCTTTGGATCACTCCGCAGTTCTCCTATCCTGCGAGGGATCTACAACACGGTATAAAACCGTTAGCTAACCATACACATATATAGCAGGAACATAAGCACAATCACATATCAGAAATAATAAACACTTCAGCATGATATCAAACATTTTACCCAGTTTATTACGTTAATAAGTCGAATCACTCAATCGTATAAATAGATATATATGAAGATAGGTGACACGAGGAATATAATCCTCGCCTCTTAGTGCAATAGCCAGTTGGAGTAGTACAGCCACACCTCCCGTGTACCCTATGGGAGTGGTGAGGGTCCTTCCCGTATACCAGATCTGGCATGACTAAAGAGAACTCCCAGACTCCACGACGGGATGAAAGGGAAAGGTTATCACGGCCACTACGATGGGCAGTCAATATAATATAAGTCGTTAATGAACCATATCACATGCTACAAAGCATAAACATGCACCACTCATGTAACATCCAATATAGAGATGGCAGCTAAGTAAGTCCTATGGACTTACCTCAATCTCATAAGTTGTATCACTACGATCAGCTCTCACTCAGGTCCACTCCAAACTAGAGGACAACATGGCCTATACAAGGCATACATATATATATCAAACTCCTATCACACAAAGGGGTCACACCTAGACCCAAGGGATCCATAAGGATCATATCCAACTCGTAACCTCAAAGCCGTAACCGGCATATCTATGTCATACTCATCATAAACCGATACCTATGGTACTAGTTCCCTCATACTAGGAAAGGTAAGGAGTTACCCAAATATGGGATATCCTGGATAAGACGCACCTGCGTGATCAAGGGACGCAAGGCGGAATAGGTAAACCGCAGGCGCGGCAGGGAGCAGCCGCAGGCGCGGTGACACGGAACGCATGCAAGGCGCTGGCGCGGGCGCTGCGGCACGTCTTCCGCAGGGGCGGCGGCTTCTAGGCGCAGAGGCGGCGACAGCAGAACGTGATCCCACAGCTTCTCTTCGGTTCTTCCGTGATCAAATCACGTCTATTCCAATCCAAAGTCACACACATGCAACAACATACATATTTCAACATCACTCTACATTCAATTCATCTAATCCTAAGCTAAAGAGATGGAATCAAAGAAGAAAGAGAGAGAGGAAGAAGGAAGCTTACCACAGATGTGGTCCTAGGCTGCAGGGAAGATCAACACACACAAAGCTGGCTTCCAAGCTCAGCCACACATATCACTAGCATCAACAAACACCAAGGTCACACAAAACTCTCTTCCAAACTCAAGAACCAAGACAAGATCAAGGAGAAACAAGGGAGAGGCAAGGAGGACGTGAGAAGCTGAAGAAAGAAGTGTGAAACCCTTGCTCATCGGCCAAGGCACGGACTTAAAGTGGAAGGCAACGAAAGAGTAAAGCACATGTCAAAAGAGTCAACAAAACCGCTGCAGCCCGCCGGAAACCGCAGGGGCGGTTCCATGAGCCGCAAGGGCGGAAACCCGCAGGGGCGGCAGTCATGCCCGCGGGTGCGGAAAGACCAATCTCGGCCAAAGCCAATCTCGGCTAAGGTCAAATCTCGGTCCGAAGAATAGGGCTCTCACACCGAGAACCTCCTAGACTCTCGCAAGAGCTAGGCAGATGATGTCACCGCCCGTTATCATACACTTGGGACAAAATATAAGGTCGGTGGTCCTATTTACCGGTTTAGTTGTTTATAACATAAACAATAACACAAACACACACCACCAATCACACATCGATGCTAATACGTAAAATACGAGCTAAGTCCGGAGACTTACCTCGTCACCACACTCAATTCACAACACTCTTGCTTCCTTAAGGAGGAAGCCCCACAACCTGCTCACAAAGATATACATATCAACACATGCTCACGCTCAAGAAGTCTTAGACTTCACTCTAGTGATCTAAGCAAGATCACTTAACCCTCAAGCTAGGAATTCATCTAGGGTCCAAGGTACTCACCACACTCTCAGCACATGAAAGCAACTCACAACAGTTTATAACCTCACATGATCTTAAACCTAGCCAAGAAGGAACAAGCTAGCCTAGAAGGTCCATCATGCTCAACATACTCATAACCATCAACTACATCGAGCCTTAAGGGCTCCTAGGTTCACAACCACTAAGTGGCATCTCAAGCTACTCTAGATCCATCCTAGGCATGCTAATAACATGATACAACTACAAACTAAGGAAGGAACGAAGAGGAAGGAGAGAGAGCCTACTGTTGAAGAAAACGCAGCCGCGGAGTCAAGCTGGCGCCCCTGCGGAGCTGCACCCGCGGCCTCCTCACCCCCGCGCCTCCTGCCCTGCGTCTCCTGCCGCCGCCCTTGCGGGCACCTCCCGCCGTCCCTGCGGTGGTTGGATCCGCCCCTGCGGTGGCCTTGATCACCCGCGGAAATGATCCCCCGCGTCACGCTGCAGAAGCTCGTCTTCGACCGTGGATCCTTGGCTCCAATGTCCTTCTCTCCTTGCTGGGTCTTCTCCAAACACCAACCACTGATCTTAGACTCCTCTCACGACCTAAATAAGCTAAGAACACATGCATGCAAGGATTCAAGGGAAAAGCTTCCTCAAGAGCTTCATCCATGGCCATGGATGGAGGAGGGAAGAAAGGAAATCAGCAATGAAAAGAAGAGAAGGAGAGGAATATGCTTACCAAACTAGATCTGATCTTCCTCCACTGCAGTCCACAATCCAAAAGCTTCAAAGAGTGAAGAAGAGAAAAGAGAGAGAAGAGAGGAAGTGTAAAAAGAGAAAAGAGAGGAGAGAAAGAGAGGAGGGACAAGGCTGCAAAGGAGGAGAGGGGACATCTGACATCTTGTCATCTCGGAACGAGGGGTCGGAAATGACCTCTTGTCACCTCAGCTCGGAACGAAGGTTCGGAAAGCGGAAAAAGGGAATAACGACGAGTCGGCTCGGGATTTTAGGAATAAATCCGGCACTCGGCACCTCGTGCCTGCGGGAAGATCTACAAAACGCTCTAAGTCCGGAATAAAAATTCCGGATGTTACAACTAACCCCCCTAAAAACAAGTTTCGTCCCGAAACTTGCTAAACGCAGCACTCTCGAACAAACACGTCTCGTAACCACGTGGAACTCATAAAACGTCAACTATCGGCTCTAATCCAAGTCTACGTATAGAATCACATCAAGACCTCGCAAGGTGCACATATACTCATACGAACTCACATAACACGTCATGACATAAACACATAGCACAAACAAGGGAAGATCTCGGGACTAACCCGACGGTCCTATCGATGTCGCTAAATCTGCGTAAAACTCGGATAGTTCCTCCGGATACTATCCTCCGTCTCCCATGTAGCCTCATCGGCTCCTCGCCTCGACCACTGCACTCTCAGCATCGGTATCTCCTTCGATCGAAGGCCCTCGTACTCCGCTCTAAAACTGCTATCGGATGCTCTGCAAAAGTATGGTCCGGCTCGACCACTAGGTCCTCGTGGCTAATGATGTGCTCGGGTCGTGTATGTACTCTCTCAGCTGAGAGACATGAAATACCGGATGTATACCCTCCAACCGCGGTGGCAATGCTAACCGGTATGCACCTCACCGACTCTCTCCAAGATCTCGAATGGACCGACATATCGGGGGCTTAACTTCCCCTTAATACCGAATCGCCTGACGCCCGCGTCGGTGATACCCTCAACCACACCTGAGCTCCTACTCGGTCTCAGACGGTAACGAAATCCATGGATATGTCCTCCCACTTCCACTGCGGCACGGGCAGTGGGTGAAGCTCTCCTCCGTGTCTCTAGTGCTCGATCTTGACCTGCTGGCAGGTCGCGCATCGGGCCACATATCTAGCTACATCGGGCTTGAGCCCGCCCCACCAATAAAATCTCCTAATATCCTGTACATCTTACTCGTGCTGGGTGCACCGAGTAAGGTGTGGAATGTGCCTCATGCAAAATCCGCTCTCTCAACTCCTGGTCGACGGTACACAAATACGTCCTGGCGTCTCAATAGCCCGTCTGCTCCTGTGATAAACTGCGGTGCCTCTCCTCGGGACATCTGTCCCGGATCCTCATCAAAATGGGACATCCCTCCTGCTTCTGCCAGGATCTCTCCGGACAGGTCAGGTAATACCTCTAACTCGGACAAACAACAGTCCGTATCGGGAACCGGATATCCAACTCCAACCCTATCAAATCCCTCTGCAACTGTGGCTGAACCGTAAGCCGAGCTATAGCCTCCTCTCGAGGTGTCCTCCTACTCAAAGCATCGGCGACTACGTTCGCCTTTCCCGGATGGTACAAAATCTCTAAGTCAAAGTCCTTAATCAGCTCCAACCATCTCCTCTGGCGGTTATTCAACTCCCGCTGAGTGAATATATACTTCAGACTCTTATGGTCTGTGAAGATCTGGCACGTAGCCCCGTACAAGTAATGTCGCCAGATCTTCAGGGCATGAATCACTGCCGCTAGCTCAAGATCATGGGTAGGTAATTCTCCTCGTACGGCTTCAGCTGCCGAGAAGCGTACGCAATAACCCTACCCTCTGCATCAAAACGCACCCAAGCCTAGCTTGGAGGCGTCACTATACACTACAAAATCCTCTACGCCCTCAGGCTGGGCTAAACAGGAGCGGAGGTCAACCTCCTCTTCAGCTCCTCGAAGCTGTGCTGACAAGGCTCGGACCAGACGAACCTGGTAGACTTCCTCAGCAAGGAAGTGAGCGGTCGTGCAATCACGGAGAAACCCTCAACAAAACGGCGGTAGTATCCCGCTAAGCCCAAGAAACTGCGCACCTCCTTGACCGTCCTAGGACGGCCATGGAAACAAACTCTATCTTTCGCCGGTCAACCATGACACCCTCGGCGGAAACTATATGACCCCAAATGCCACCTCGGACATCCAAAACTCGCACTTAGAGAGCTTAGCGTAAAGCTCTCTATCCTGGAGGACTCGAAGCACCGTCCTCAGGTGTCCCTCATGCTCCTCCCTACTCCGGAGTAAACTAAGATGTCGTCTATAAACACTACCACGAACTGGTCCAAGAAGTCGATGAAGATGCCGTTCATCAACTCCATGAAGACGGCGGGTGCATTCGTGAGCCCAAATGGCATCACGACAAACTCATAATGGCCGTATCGTCCTGAATGCCGTCTTCGGCACGTCCTCCTCTCTCGATTGATACACTTGAAACGCCGGGTGAACACCCTCTACTCTCGGCGGCCATGCCAGCCGGTAAAACACTTTCCCAACTTGCTAAGATCTCAAAAAAGGTCCGATGTATCGGAAACTCAACTTCCTTCTCGGGTCTTTCTCACTACAACATTTCCATTATGTTTCTTCTTTGCTTGTCTCTAACAAAGAAGATCGAACTTCCAATTTACACCGTTGGCTTTGGTTCTTGTCAAACCAACTTTGATGTTATTTCCTCAATTCTTGTTGCAAGTTCTAAGTAATGAAGGAAACTTTGCTTCACACTGCTTCTACTAACGAGACATGTATGCTATAACTTTTACATCGTCTCTCAATACTCAATCAAGACCATGTCTTGAAGAATCACTTGTACACTTCAAACCGATCATACCTCGAGGCAATTTCAAAACAGTTGCACCAATGAATCTCCTCTTAACTCTCAACAACTCCATTGTCCATTTTCGTCCCACTCAATACTTCATCGTCATCCGGAGTAGGTTAGCCATAGATGGTGTTACTTGGAGAATCTCTCCACAAATCCGGTAATGATCAGCACATCCAAGAAAACTTGTAACTTCTTTCACATCCTTCGGGGTTGTCATCCCGAGACAACTGGTCATACAACTTCTCTCTTCTTCGAGAGTAGACCAAAATGTCTTATTCGGGGCATTAGTAAGCCCATATGGAATCACTACAACTCGTAGTGACCATGGTTTGTCCGGAATGCCGTGTTTGCAATATCCCAGTCTCGACTTCTCAATTGTGACAATCAAACCTTAACTCGATTTAGAAGAGACCACCGACCCTTGCAAAGTCGAGTAGATCATCTATACGTGGTAAGGGGGTACTTGTTCTTTCATTGTAATTGTTCTCATTGTAATCGATGTACAAATGGAGATAACCGTCTCTCTTTCGCAAACTGTGTTCTCCATAACAACTTCAACTCGTCAAGAGTTTAAGATATATTCTAAGTTCTTGTACCGTTCCTTTATGATCCCACAGCCTGGTTACTCTCCCCCACACTCATCCATAGACCACCCGCACATGCGCGTTCTCGGTTGTCACCAATTAGCTGATAACTGACCTTCTCCCATGTCAATGACTTACCATTCTTCTATGCTTCCATGTTACCATTCTCATGAAGGCTACCCTCTCGGGTACTCTACCTTAAACTCCGTTAGCTCATTCTTCATTCCACGCTTCCTTTTCCTTCTGCGAGATAAATATACCCTTTCGGCGTTGTTGTGTCACATGACTCACCTTCATAGGCTTAACCGCGCTTCATGATATCTTGTAAGTGCGTCTTCTCAAAATCTCTAACGTTAGTTAGCATCCACGTGTTGCTCTCATCTTCTTAGGATCATCATTTATACACACTTCTCCTTTTTGGCGTTTCTTCGCCTTATCGTCATAACGGAAACCGGTCAACTCCGCGTGAATCCCCACCTTGCCATTCTTCTCATAACTCTCGTAATGTTGACTCTTCACTTAATGGTACCTCGTAAGCTTAACTTACGGTATCTTACATCTTTCACACTTGGTTCGATCACGTTTCTCATCTTGACTCCAAAGCTTAGGAGCGTCTAAGGAAAGCTTCACTTCTCGTGATGGAACACCGCCTTTAACCTTGTTAGAATGCACCCATCTCCTCCTCGATTCGCATCTTTAGTTGTCCACGCGTCTTCTTGAAGAACTTAAGTTTGTTATCTCCATTGTTCTCGTCGTCGTTCGATCATGGCTTCTTTAGAACCGCTTCTACACTTTAATGTTGCTCCCTTCTCTTGTATTGCTTCATCTTGATTGCTCTTAAGTTGTCTCGAGTTTTCTTTTACTTGGTTGCCCTTCGGTCATCTTACTCCTCCTCTTCGACATCCTTTTAAAGGAATCCGCGAAACGTCATGGTGTTCGTTAGCACGAAAAGATCAACTCGATACTTGAGCTACTCCTCCACGTATGAACGCTATCCCACGCCAATGATCTCAAAGGTGATGATATCGTATTATCCTCTTCTATTAGGTCCGTGCTCTGACGTCCTCTACAGGAACCTCAACTGGTGGATCCACAACTGGCGGGTCCGCAATAGTTCCTCTAGACTCGTCCCCGTCTCGGGACGGTAGGAGAAGAGGGGGTCTACCCTGGCGGGTCCTACGTAAGCGGTAGCTCTTGTACGTGTCATCTGATAGCGTATGGAATTTACTTATGTATAAATACATAGGTAATCCTTACGATCTCGGTATGATAAAACTTTTAAAGCATAAAGGTAAACATGATCACAATATACATCCAAGGCATACAAGCCCAAAACATCCTAAGGCCTATATATATATATATATATATATATATATATATATATATATATATATATATAATATATATTCATACTTCAAATCCAGAGATCTATGTCGCCGAGGTTTGCGGAAGGAGTGGTGGTCCCGTACATTCTAACCCAAACCCGACTCATGCACATGATTTTGAAAACGAAAAGTCAGAAACCGTGTGGGTTCTGTTTATTCCTCATTCGGCCTTTAAAAGATTGCGAGTGCCATTGTTGTCAACCTAGGGCTCTGATACACACTGTAACACCCCGAATCCGCGGGACTCGGGATGCTACGGGCGAGACCTCACAATGGGTCCGACCCTTAGCCTGACAACAATTTCACCGGACCTCAACAAGGCACAATAAAGGAAAAACTCAAACCGTTTATAATGTATGCGAGAACTGAAATGTAAAGATACAAGGTGGAAACTCAGCCGAGTCCTCAAAACGACACCACTCCGATAAGAAACTTAAACCGTACAACACAATCCACAGTCCAACAATACAAGACATAACCCCAAAAACATCCCCGTCCTATAATGTACGGAGACCCCGATTGTCCACTCCTCCACCTACTCGGTGGCGTCCCTAACCTGCAAGTCATCTACAACAAACGGTTTAAAACCGTTAGTCATATTCGAAGCATCAGAAAAGAGGTGAAGGCACATACACACATACATCAACATAACACATACATACTCCAAAACACACAAGTCTGGTTTATTATCTTTTTATTATTAAGTCATATCCCGTTCTAATTCAACTTAGGTTTGTGACACGAGAACCACCGTGGTCTCGCCTCGGTCCCTACTTACCGGCAAGGAATGATACTGATGCATCCGACCGTCTACCCGCACGGGATCTGACTCATAGAGACCCTTGTCATTGATGAATAATGTCCGTAAATTGGGATATTCTTGAGCATAATGCCCTCTTCCTTGACACTTAAAACATGTGATGTCTCTAGCTCGGGTTGAACTAGAACTACTTCCCTGAGGTGTCGAGTTAAGGGTTTTACTCGGCGTAGGTGCAGCTCCAAAACCTGTAGACTCTTTCCTACTGCCGCTCGATCTCGGTTGCTACTGGACTGATCTCGACTCGAACATCCTCTTCATGACTGAGGAGTTCGTCGATCCTGGTTGCGCAGTTTCAGTTTCTTCTCAACTCTCACAGCAAGATGTAGCAAATCAGTCAAATTAGTGTACGCGTACAACTCTATCTCAAGTGTAGGGTGCAAAATCCTGAGGTATCTGGCCATCGTAGCTTCCTCATCTTCTTGAAACATCAACTCTGACTATAGCCATTTCCATGGTTGCGTAGACTTCTTCAGCAATCATAGAACCTTCTTTCAGGTTCTCTAGTCTTTGACGTGGATCTCTCCCATGTATGGTGGGACGAATCGGGCTCTCATGACTGTCTTCATTTGATCCCATGTAGTGATCTCGGTGTCTAGATTCGTCTCCTCTCTTTCAACAAGTTGTTTCCACCACATTAATGCATATCCAGTAAACTCAAGTGCAGCATATTGTACCTTTTTAAGTTCTGAAACATTATGACAACTCCAGATTTGCTCTACTTTTGCCTCCCAAACAAGGTACAGATCAGCATCACACTTTCCTTCAAATGGTGGTATCTTCACCTTAGCTTTAGAGTAGACCTCGGTTCTCTAGTACTAGATGCTCGTCTTCTCTATCCTCAAAGTCCAATTCCCTTCGACGTACCTCCTACGCTGCATGATTCCGGATTAGCCCGAAACAAGGGTTGTCTAAGTGGAGAAGGGTTGTTTAGGCGTTCGTCACCCCGGGTCTCCAAAGCGTCCAACCTTTCCATTATCCTTGTAAGCATAACCTCGACATCCATAACTCTAGGCACGTCGTCTATTTGTTCATTCTCTCTCCCTAAGTTAGACATATCAAATAATCTAGACTCGCTTGCAATTCTCAACTAAAGTCAATTTATCTTGAGAAATAAAAAATAAAAGTAGCTTGAAAATTAAAAGGCAAGGTGACGGCGCGGAACTAGGGTTCCGGCGCCGCAAAGGCTTTTTTTTTTTGTAAGGCCGTAACCCTAGAGGCCGGCTGAGGGTGTGGGTGAAGGTTGGGTGGCGTTTGGGTGGCGGACAAGCTGCGGCAGGGGTGGATCTCGGTCAAAGTTGGCTGAGATTGGCCAAAAACTGAGGCATTGTCCGGCTAGTGGTGGTGTTGGGGGTGGCGGTGTTTCTGTTGGTGGTGGGAGGCCGGAAATCGGCCAGTGGTGTGGAGAGGTGTCGCGGTGGTGCAGGGGGTGGATAGGGCGGCGCTGGCGTGAGGCGGTGGCGCTGGATGGATCTCGGTCAAAATTGGCCGAGATCGGCCGAATTTTTTTTTTTTATTTACTTGTGCAGCAGCTGCTGCGGTAGATGGCGGAGGATCAAGGATGGCCCGTGGCTAAAAAGACCGTTCTAGGTTGGTTTTTCCACTAATTTGTCCTGATACGTTTGCTCCGATTGAACCCGTAAGGTTTACAAGAAAAGAAAATAATTGGATATCGGGCGGAAATTTCTTTTTGTGGGAAAAAAAGTTTCAGGCCACAATTACTCTTTTTCAAGTAATTGAAAACTAGATTGTGAAAAGCAGTGTGTTAACGAGAATAGAATACTAACCGTTGCTCCTCCTGCCCCAATCACTTCTTTTGTTGAAACCTTCGATTTTTGTTTTTGATGGCGCGGTTGGTGTTGATTAACCTTTGCTTTGATGCCAATTTGATACGAGGTAAGCCGTGAGGATTCTAGATCTTTCAGCACCAATAACGTAGACTAGAGAGAAATGGTGATAGACGTGGAGATGGGGGTGATAGACGTGTGATGATGGATGGAGGTATGATCCGGTGGTTGGGAATGGACCGTCGCTGGATAGGCTGGTTGAGTCTCCCCTTCGCAGATCGACTCTTCCGCTATAATCTTAGGCTCCCGCGAAAGAACGAGATTGTTTCAGGAAGCATAAGAAGTTGTCTGGAGATAGAAGAGTGATCAACCCAAGCTTCGCACCGGGGCTGGACGTCTCTTCTAGCTGCCAAATGGAGACTGGACGTGCTTCTCACCCGTCCAGGGTTTTGAAGAGGCTTCGCACCTAATCAAGACTCGAATCACTTGAGGAGGAAATACTGAAAAGTATTGAATTGAATATAAATCTGAATATCCGAAACTGATGTCCAGCTTGGCCTTATATAGGCAAGGTGGAACGTCCCAAAGTGCTTACATGGGGTTGCGGGCTTGATCAAGATCGAGCCCGAACTGAATAAAGAAATGAAAAAAATGAAAAGCGATAAGATCGAATCTTTACGAGATAAGATCTTCTAGCCAACGGATAAGGTCAAGTCTTTAGGAGATATTGACCTTCTAGAAGAAAGATAAATAACAATAAAATAAATGCAAAACCTAAATTAAAATTGTCTCGAAATGGGCTGAAAATAAAATAGATGCTGGGCTTAATTCAGTCACTCGAGTCAGCCCGAATTCTTCTTCTCTCCATGTCTGAACTGCGTGCTTCTTCCACTTCATATTCCTACGCTTCTTCTCTCGTACCACGTCTCTTCTTAGCTGGTCTTGTCACTTCTAGTATTGAGGTTCGGTTCCTAGATGCTCCTGCATCACCATCGAATAGTGGAAACTCGAACGCCTTCTTCAACTCGGCCGCCATCATGCAAATCACGAGATTCAATAAGCAACAAAGTTTACCCGAACACCACCACCGTATCCTCGACTCTGATACTAGTTGTTGGGGAAAATCCGCGTTTATAGCTCACACCGAGTATTTATAAGCGGGTATTTTAGTTACGCACTCACACTCTAACACAACCTCACTTTAATATGTAAGAGTTTGATTGAAATACACTCTCTTATATTATTTTTTTTATACAACAGCAATACAACATACATCGATATTTGTATTTATAGGATGTAATGTGGGTTGATTCACATTGCACACAACCGACCTTCTAAAAATTCTAAATAGAATTATTACACATTATTCTAGATTAATCTTGATTAAGATACTAATGAACCACTATCTTGATTTAACTAGTCTAATCTAGAGACTTCAAAGCTAGCAACTTTACTTTCCTCTCTAGATGCTTCCATTTTCTAATTCATCAAATTGGATGAAGTTATGGGCCTTCACTAAGTTAATTATGGGCTTAATATATAATTTCATAAATTTACCCGTAATTCTTCGAAATAGAAAATCTAGCCCAACACCCACAAATATCGGTGGAGGAACCATACTTAAAAACAAGTTTATTGCACGATGTTTAAAGCGATTATAAAAGCATATTAAGAATAGGCGGTTGAGCAAGAACTTACCTCACACTTGACTAGTGACTAGAATTCGACCTTGATGTAAACCGTTCGGTTAACAGAACAGTCAATTGCAAGTTCAACTTGCTTAGGTAGTGGCATTCCCCAAGAGACGAGTCAGGAGTTATAAGAAACTACAACATACATTTTGTATGAATGTGTTTCCTTGATGTAAACTCCTTCATAAAAAGTTCTTATGTATGTGGTAGTTTTTTTTTTTTGATACAGCACGGTAAGAAATTAGGGTAGGCTATCTCCTCGATATCTTCCTTGTATATGGTAGTTTCTTATAACTCCTTGAATACGGATCAGGAAAAGCGAAAAACTTCCCGACGATGTATTATTATAATAATTTCTAGAAAATTAACAATACATTCATCTCTCTCGTGTATTTTTTTTTCGCAGGCTGTACACAAGCATTGATTTTTATCTTGAGGTCATCATTATTATCTCTTGGGTGCATTTTTGCACCTTTGATCTTGAGGTCAACATTATTATCCCCTATTGGTGTATTTTTACATATCGTACATAACCATTAATCTTGAGGTCAAAACATTCATATCTTTCATGTGTGCACTTTTACAACTTGTACACAACAATCGATCTTGATCTTGATCTTGAGGTAATCATTCTTATCTCCCCCGGCCGGGGTGCATTTTTAATGTAACAACTCATGTCCAAACCAAATATCCAACAAGGTTCTAGCAAAACAAAAACTACATCAAGTGGTGTCCTTACATAATGGAGGCAAACCAATCAGGAGAATTCGTCGGTACAACTAGACTATAAGGCGGAAAACCAATCAAGAGAATTTATTTGATCTTCTAAGTTTTTTCCTGAATGTCTTGGTTATATGCTTTTGTTTCCCACTTGTGATTTGACTTGTAATCTGATGCCCACATTAGGTGTCATGTAATGGAGGTGCAGTCTTTTAAGAGTGAAGAGGTTGGAAATGTAAGAGCCCTTTTATTTCGGACGCGAGATCGGACCCGAGATTGCTTTGGAGAGATTGGCTTTTTTCCGCACCCGCGGCTTGACCGCCACCCCCTGCGGGTTCCCGCCCCTGCGGCTCAAGGAACCGCCCCTGCGGTTTCCGGCGGCTGCAGCCGGTTTTGTTGACCCTTTGACCGTGCTTTACCCTTCCTTACTTCTCCCGTTTTACCTTGTTGAGCAAGGGCTTCATGACTTCATTCCTCAGTTCCTACGTCCTTCTTGCTTCTCTCCATTCCTTCCTTTGAGCTTGCTTGAGATTCTCTTGGAGTTTGCTTGAGAATTGTGGTTTTGTGGTTGATGACTGTGAGTTGATGTGCTTGGAAGTCAGCCTTGATGTGTGTTAAGCCTTCCTGCAGCTTAGGATCTTCAGTAGTGGTGAGTCTTGCTTCTTCCTCCTTGCTTCTTTATTCTTCTTCTTCCTTGCTCTTCCTTCTTTAGCTTAGGATTAGTTGTATGAATCATAGGGTGATGTTGTTATGTGTTTGTTGTGCATGTGTGTGTTTGTGATGAAGAGAAGACGTGATTTGATCACGTGAAGAGCTAAAGAGAAGCCGCGAGGTTTCATTCTACATTGTCCGCCGCCCCGCGACCAGAAGTCACCGCCCTGCGGAAGATGTGCCAAAGCGCCTGCGCCATGCCAACGACGTGCCTGCGTTGCCAGCGATCCTTGTCACCGCCCCCGCGGCTGAGTGTCACCGCGCCCGCGTTACCTGCGTTCCGCCTCTGCGTCCTTATATCACGTAGGTGCGTCTTGTCCGGGGGCTACCTATAGTTAGGTAGTTCCTTTTCTTTCTAGTATGATGGAATTAGTACCATGCTAGGATTCGGTTTATGACGAGTATGATATAGATATGCCGGTTACGGCCTTGGAGGTTATGAGTTGGATATGATCCTTATGGATCCCTTGGGGTCTAGGTGTGACCCTTTGTGTGATAGGATTTATATATATGTCTGTCTTGTATAGGTTGTGTTGTCCTCCAATTTGGATTGGACGTTTCTGAGAGTGGATCGTACTTGAGTTACTTCTGAGATCGAGGTAAGTCCATAGTGTAACACCCCAAATCCGTAGGACTCAGAGTGCTACTGGGCTAGGATCTCACAATGGATCCTGACCCTAGCCTGACAACAAATTCACTGAATCTTACAACAAGGCACCAATAGATTTAAACAAAACATAAAATGATATATATATATATATATATATATATATATATATATATATATACATATAAAAAAGGTGATACAAGGTATTACTGAGTACAAAGTCAAAACATGAATCCGCACAACGTAAATAACTCAAATCCCACGAATACGCCCAGTGTACGGAACCCTCAGCAGATCACCCCTCTAGATCACTCTGCAGCTCTCCTAACCTGCAAAGGATCTACAACACGGTATAAAACCGTTAGCTAACTATACACATATATAAGAAGATGCTAGAGCACAAACACACATCAATAATATTAACACATCATCATGATATCACACATTTACCCGGTTTATTATCTTTAATAAGTCCAACACTCAATCGTATAATAAATGTATATGAATATACGTGACCCGAGGAATGTATATATAACCCTCGCCTCTGCGTGCAATAGCTAGCTGGAGTGGTATCGGCGCACTTTCCCGTATACCGTATGGAGTGGTAGATGCCCTTCCCGTATACCAGAACTAACTAGCTTACAAAAAACTTCCCAGACTCCACTACGGGATGAAAGGTAAGTTGTCACAGCCACTACAATGGGCGGTCAATATAACATAGGTTGGTGACCATAATAACACATTTTATAAAGGCACATAACACACACCACTCAAGCATACCATCCAATATAAGGATAGTAGCTAAGTAAGTCCTATGGACTTACCTCGATCTCAGAAGTATCTCGCTACGAACAACTCTCAAAAAACGTCAACTCCAACTGGAGGACAACACAGCCTATACAAGGCACACATACATATATATCACAATCCTATCACACAAAGGGGTCACACCTAGACCCAAGGGATCCACAAGGATCAAGTCCAACTCGTAAACCTCAAAGTCGTAACCGGCATATCTATATCATACTTGTCAACATCCGAATCCTATCATGGTACTAAGTTCCTCATACTAGAAAGAAAAGGAACTACATAAGGACGCGCAGGGCGGAACGCAGGCAACCGCAGGTGCGGCGACACTCAGCCGTGGGGGCGGTGACACAGGACGCAGGTAACGCAGGCAAGGCGCTGGCGCTGGCGCTGGCGTGGGCGCTGCGGCACGTCTTCCGCAGGGGCGATGACTTCTGGCCGCGGTGCGGCAAGACGGCAGAGGCGATTTCTGTAGTTTCTCTTCGGCTCTTCCCGTGATCAAATCCCGCCTCTTCTCTTCCAATCCACACACAAACATGTCCAAACACAAACTAACATCAATACCATTAGCATACATCTTATCCTAAGCTATAAAGGTTGATACCAAGGGAAGGAAGAAGAAAGAAAGAAAGGAGAAGCAAGCACTTACCACTTCTGAAGATCCTAGGCTGCAGGGAGGATCAACACACACCAAAGCTGGCTTCCAAGCCCAACAACATACATCACTAGCATCCACACACTCTAGCCACAACAAACTCTCTTCCAAACCAAAGGAAACCAAGACAAGATCAAGGTGAAGCAAGAAGGACGTGGGAAGCTGAAGAAAGGAATGAAGATGGAAACCCTTGATCAACCAAGAGCAAGGAAAGACATAAGACAGGTAAAACACGGGTCAACGAAGTCAACAAAGCCGGTTGCAGCCGCCGGAAACCGCAGGGGCGGCGGTCATGCCCGCGGGTGCAGAAAGGCCAATCTCGACCCAAAGCCAATCTCGGCTATGGTCGCGATCTCGGTCCGAAAGAATAGGGGTCTCACACATAGGACTTACTTAGCTACTATCCTTATATTGGATGTATGCTTGAGTGGTGTTTGTTATATGCTTTATAGCATGCTTATGATTATGATAGTCACCGACCTATATTATATTGACAGCCATTGTAGTGGCCGTGATAACCTTTCCCTTTCATCCCGTAGTGGAGTCTGGGAGGTTCTCTGTAGTCAGGCCAGATCTGGTATAAAGGAAGGACCCTCACCACTCCCACAGGGTACACGAGAGGTGTGCTGATACTACTCCAGCTGGTTAGAGTACTCAGAGGCGGGGATTATATTCCTCGTGTCACCTATCTTCATATATATCTATTTATACGTTTAAGTGATTCAACTTATTAAAGATAATAAACCGGGTAAATGTTTGATATCATGCTGAAGTGTTTATCCTTTCTGATGTGTGTTTGTGCTTTAGCATCTTCTTATATATGTGTATAGTTAGCTAACGGTTTCATACCGTGTTGTAGATCCCTCGCAGGTTAGGAGAACTGCAGAGTGATCCAGAGAGGGGTGATCTGCTGAGGGCTCCGTACACTGGGCGACATCGTGGGATTTTGAGTTATCCATATTGTACGGATTTCTGTTTTGATTGTACTCAGCAGTACTGTATAAACCTTTGGATACTTTTATAACATTTTCATGTTTTATATTTAATCTGTTGGTGTCTTGTTGTAAGATTCAGTGAGTTGTTGTCAGGCTAGGGCCAGGATCCATCCAGTAGCACTCCGAGTGCTATGGATTTGGGGTGTTACAGCAAAGTTACTGAATGATTAGTTTGTCAGCATCAAGGTTAGTTTCATGTCCTTGTACTTTGCTTCTGGAATTTATGTAGTCATCATACTAGTCTTTCTGCCATGAAAGCTCTATTCTGACATATTCTCTCTTAAATAACAGGTGGATCGAACGCCCTGATGTTGATAAGGTTTAACTATCTATACTAGATAATTTACACATACTTGATGCAGTGAGTAGTGCATGATGTTACTTTCTGAAATATAAAATTGTGGAAACATTGGTAAATAGTAACCTATTGCAATGTAAATAGCACTGCAACAGCGTTCATAGTGCACATGCTTGTCATGATTTTCACTTGTCATTAACTCTCCAAGGCAGCATCTTTCATCAGAAAGCATTTGTATGATCTAGAAACTCGTAGGCTGCAACACAGCTTTAGAAAGGGCCATCTCAAAAGCTCCTGGATTTCTAGACGACTATGCCTTTCTAATTTCAGGGCTACTGGATCTCTATGAATTCGGTGGCACTTTAAATTGGCTTTTCTGGGCTTCCAAATTACAAGATATGCAGGTACATCTTATATCCCTAACTATAAAGTTTGTTTGAAATATGCAGGCTTGGAGCGATCTACAAAAACAGCCAATGTATCTAAGAACTTCACTGTCAAACAATATCATTTCTTCATAGTTTGAGGCTCTACAACCAGCAAACACTATACTATCAATGTAATGTGATCATTTGTGCCTTTTCCGTTAGTACAACATTGTTAGACTAATTCATATTTCAAATATAATAACTATGATAATGGGTCACTCTAGAAGGTAGAAGAAGATTCCGGAAGAAGAAAGAAGATTCCGGAAGAAGGCGGAAGATTCCGGAAGGTAGTGGAACCTTCTAGAAGGATGCGGAATATTCCGGAAGGTGACGGAACCTTCCTTCCGGAACGATGCGGATCTACCCGGAAGATGCCGGTGACATCTAGAACTCGACGGAACTTTGTAGACTAGACTAGAAATCTAGGGAGAGTTCTAGACTTGTATAGGATTGAGTGAGAAGGCTCCGGAATGATCTAGGATAATCGAGTTCCGGAACCTTCCCGTAGAGGAGGTGGAGATGACTATAAATAGGGGTGATCACCCCTCATTTGTGTAACTCCATCAAGAAGAGAGTGTATTTCGATCAAAGGCTTACATATTAAAGTGAGGTTGTTTACGAGTGTGAGTGCGCAACAAATACCCGTTTATATATACTCGGAGTGAGTCGGGAAGCGCGTATTTTCCCCAACAACTGGTATCAGAGCCGAGGTTAGGTGGTGGTGATCGGGTAAACTTTGTTGCTTAAAGAATCTCGTATTGGCGTGATGGCGGCCGAGGCGATGAAGGCGTTCGAGATTCCACTCTTCGATGGAAAGATCAACTTCACTTTGTGGCAGTGTACGATTCAAGACTTCTTGGTGCAGTAGGGTCTTGATCAAGCTCTAGAGGAGGAGAAGCCTGGATCAATGAGCGAGGAGAAGTGGAGAAGCATCCAGGAAGGCGGTAAGTACAATTCGGTTGGCGTTGGCTCCCGAGATTAAGTACGGTGTGTTGAAGGGAGACCACACCGAAGGCGTTGTGGGAGAAGCTCGAGAGCATCTACGCATCGAAGTCGTTGACCAACCGTTTGTGTTTGAAGATGGAGCTTTACTCGCTCAAGATGGAGGAAGGAGGTAATCTTCATGACCACATTAACTCGTTTAATCAACTAGTATGCCAGTTGTTGAATGTAGATGACAAAATCGGAGAAGAGGAGCAGGCGCTGTTGTTGCTAGCATCATTGTCAAAGTCCTACAAGTCCTTGGTGCAGACGTTACTTGTAGGAAGAAGTCTCTCACGTTGGATGAGGTGACCGCTGCTTTACGGGAAAGTGAGAGAATGATGAAGAATGATGCTACCGACAAAGGTGAAGACCACATACTAGTTTGCAGGGAGCGAGAACGAGGGAGAAGTCAATGGAGGAGGCATGATGACTCGAGACAAAGAGGCTCGCGACGAGATTTGAGTGAGGTCGAGTGCTTCTACTGCGGGGAGAAGGGTCACATGCAAGCCCGGTGTCCTCAGATGAGGGAGGACCTGAGGAAGCTGAGAGAGATGTCGCCGGGAAAGAAGAGAGGGACTCCCACACCAATGTGGTTAGTGAATTCGGTGAAGTTGATTATGGTGATGTTTACTTGGCGACAGGAGAGGAGACCGCCAAGTCAGAGTGGTGATGGATAGTGTTGCCTCGATGCATGTGTGTCGGGACCAAGCAATGTTTGACACCTTGAAAGTTGGTGGAGAGTTTGGTCACTTCAACTCGGTTGGAGGTGAGAAGTTGAAGGTTGAAGGTACCGAAGCGTGACGATGAAGCTTTCACAACGGTGCATGCCATACTCTACACAATGTGAGGTACGTGCCATCATCGAATGTGAATGTCATCTCATTGGGTGCGATGACGATGGAAGGGTACAAGTTCGTCGGCACGAGGAGATGGTGCAAGGTGTTCGAGGGAAGACGCTTGGTGATGCGAGGCCGCAAGGATGAGAAAGAATATATGCTTCTTAGATGGAAGGGCGGTGCAAAAGGGATGTAGTGACACCGGAGCTAAGAAGCAGATGAAGGTGAGATTTTCAAATGATGTGGAGATATTTGGAAATATGAATTAAAGGAGGAATTGTTACACTAATTCATATTTCAAAATATAATAACTATGATAATGGGTCACTCTAGAAGGTAGAAGAAGATTCTGGAAGAAGAGAGAAGATTCCGGAAGAAGAGAGAAGATTCCGGAAGAAGGCGGAAGATTCCGGAAGGTAGTGGAACCTTCTAGAAGGATGCGGAATATTCCGGAAGGTGACGGAACCTTCCTTCCGGAACGATGTGGATCTACCCGGAAGATGTCGGAGACATCTAGAACTCGACGGAACTTTGTAGACTAGACTAGAAATCTAGGGAGAGTTCTAGACTTGTATAGGATTGAGTGAGAAGGCTCCGGAATGATCTAGGATAATCGAGTTCCGGAACCTTCCCGTAGAGGAGGTGGAGATGACTATAAATAGGGGTGATCACCCCTCATTTGTGTAACTCCATCAAGAAGAGAGTGTATTTCGATCAAAGGCTTACATATTAAAGTGAGGTTGTTTACGAGTGTGAGTGCGCAACAAATACCCGTTTTATATACTCGGAGTGAGTCGGGAAGCGCGTATTTTCCCAACAACAACATATGCATTTTCCACACCTAAGTTCAAAATTAAAAATTAAGGGCCTGATTATGCGGAAAACAAGAGTAACCTTCACGTCAAACTCTACATCTGAAACTTCCTCATTGCCTACATCGGCAGCATATTAATCCTCATGTGCCCTCTGTTGATTCTCGATCATTAAAATCTGCCTCTTCCTGCACCAAACACATATATAATCAGTATTCAGGAACTAAAAAAAACAAAGACGAACAAATAGAAGAAACAGCCTAGCAAACTGCATTTTTATATCAAATAATTACCGCTAAACTTTATATACTTATTTGATGTCCAACGTTTTGACAAAACTTGAGGAGAATGTGAAAAAACAAAACCTTATCAGCATATCATTTAAAATAAAAGATGTACAGATTTGAAAAAGGTGCTCACCAGGAATTTGTTTCTGAATTGAATAGATTATACAGACGAATTCAAGTAGTACTACTTTGCATAAACAGGCCAGTAAATCGTGTATTACCTTACTCTTTGAACAATCAAGTTGCTGCGGTAGACCTTGCTTTGAGGATCATCCATCATTTATTTTATTCATTATTATGCCAGATTTGTGATACCAGATCTGCGAAAACGTAAAAAGATAGCAAAAACATATGAGCTTCAACAATTTTAATTGAGGAGAACAGATCAAAAACAACTAAAAAGATAAAGAAATTTATACAATCGGACTGTGTATTCAGTTACCTTATTGCGCTGGTGGTCGGATATTAATAATGGACAGACAGCCGACGAACTCATCTTCTTGCAAAATCGGAATTAGGAGGAAAATAGCTGCGAGGATGATGTGAGAGAAGAACAGATGGATTTGTTGTGTCTGAGCCCTGCCCCTGAGGTACGTATAGTATAAATAGGTAGGTTAAAGGGTTAGAGGCTAGTACAATTTATATAGGTACGTTAAAGGGCGAATGCGTAAATAGTATTAGTATTTATTTTTAATTTAATAAAAAATTACTTAAATCATTAATTGAAAAAATTTTTTATAAAATACTCCAGTAGGAAAATTATTATGACACAAAAAAACTTAAGATGAAAGACGTAAAAGGCAAGGTGGTAAGAGGTAATCTAGCGTTAGTCATATGCGGTACCATTTTCCGTTTTGCGAACAAAAACTAAGTAATCGACTAAAGCAAACGGAAAAATATCGATTTTCATTTTTTTCATTTTTTTCTTTCTAATTTCCGGTATTTTGGAGACAAATCATCTTTTAAATTTTCTTAGATTATACCAAGTTGGATCAATAATATCTATATATTAATGGAAAATCTCATACGAGTTTAAAACTCATTATAAACAAATCGTATTTGTGGTCCGTTAAAAGTAATAGGTTATTTTGTTTTGTTGATAAAATAAGGTGTATAGTTTAATTATTTTTTATTTAATAAAAAATACTTAAATCATTAATTGAAAAAACGGCTTATAAAATACTCCAGAATGCAAATTATTATGAAACAAAAACCTTAAGATGAAAGACGTAAAAGACAAGGCAATAAAAGGTAATCTAACATTAGTTATGAGCGACACCGTACCGTTTTCCGTTTTGTCAAACAAAAATAAGTAATATTGACTAAAGCAAACTCAAAAATATCGATTATTATATATTTTTTTCTTTCTAATTGCCGATATTTTGAAGATAAATCATCATTCAAAATTTTTTTAAATTATACCAATTTGGATCAATAATATCTATATATTACTGAAAAAGCCCATACCAGTTTTAAAACAACGTATTATAAACAAATCATATTTGTAGTTTTTAAAATTAATAAATTAGTTTGTTTTGTTGATGAAATAAGGTGAATATTTTCATTATAAACATAAAACATAGTAAACAATATTAGAAAACTTCGTTTTAGTATATTTGTTGGAAATGAAGAAATCGATAAAAGTAGCACCGTTTCTTTTATTCAAAGAATAAAATTTTAGGCGAATCAACTCATTCTATCTTCTGTATCTTTACTTATTTTTTTTTCTATAATAATCTTCGTGTAAGCCAATAAATCGTGTATTACCTTACTTTTTGAACAATCGAATTGTTGCAGTAGATCTTGGCATTGAAGATCATTCCATCATTTGTTCTATTCATTATTATGCCAGATCTATGATACCAGATCTGCGAATACCTATAAAAGATAACAAAAACGTATGAGCTTCAACAATTTAATTTGAAGACATTAGATCAGAAACAACTAAAAATATAGTGAAATTTATAGAATTTGGACTGTATATTCAATTACCTTATTGCGCCAGTGGTCGGATAATAACAATGGACAGACAGCTCCGACGATCTCATCTTCGGCCGTCCACGTCGTCGATCGTGTAGAACCTGCGGAGAAGGGAGATGAAATCGTTGACGCAAAAATCGGAATCAGGATGAAAATGGTTGCGATAGATCGATTTGTATCGGTAGGTTAAAGGGTGAATGGCTGCGAGGAAGATGTAGAGTACAAATAGGTAGGTTAAAGTTGGAGCTAGTACAATATATATAGGTAGGTTAAAGGGTGAATGCGTAAATAGTATCGGTATTTATTTTTTATTTAATAAAAACTACTTAAATTATTAATAGTAAAAAAAAACTTATAAAATACTCCAGCAAATTATTGTGACAAAAAAACTTAAGATGAAAGTCGTAAAGGCACAATAAAAGGTAATCTAACATTAGTCATGTGCGGTACGGTTTCCATTTTTGCCAACAAAAAATAAATAATATTGACTAAAGCAAACCGAAAAACATCGATTTTTAGGATTTCATTTTTTCTTCTAAATGCCCGTATTTCGGAGACAAATTATCTTTTAAAAATTTTCTTATATTATACCAACTCATTATAAACAAATCATATTGAGTGGTTCATTCAAAGTAATTAGTTATTTTGTTTTTTGATAATTAAATTTAATTATAAACATGAAACATAGTAAACAATATTAGAAAACTTACGATTTAGTCTACTCGTTGGAAATGAAGAAATAAACTATAAAAAAAGATAAAAATAGCAACGTTTCATTATTCAATGAACAAAGTTAGGCGAATCAACTCATTCTATCTTCTATATCTTTAAATTTTTTGTATAATAATTTTCTTACAAGTTTTACTATTAGTTGTACCATTTCTATCGGATTCACTAATACATATCATGTAATCCAACAAATATTTATATATGTTATTTATTTGGTTCTATTTGACATAATTCATTATAAAAATACGATCATTTAAAATATACTTTTTTAGTAATTGGAGTACCGTTTATGTGATTTTAAATTAATATTTTATATTCATCCTTGTGAAAGAGGAGAAAGATGCTCTCTTCATATCTCAACTTGTATTTTTAAGTATTTCCTAAATAAAAGAGTTACAACTAGTTTGGAAATTTTCATGTTCAAAATGTTATCTAGGAATTTCAGTAATGGTATTTTTGATGGGTTGTTCTAATACATTTCGAAGTGAGATATTCTGACAAGTTCGGAAAGTTCCATGTTCATTAAGATGAAACTGATAATGCATCTGGTGAGCAATATTGGTATGAGCCCGCAGATCTAATTGCAGATTTTGTACTAGTATCGTCCATTTACCTGAAGGATCTTCCACTTTATTTGAAAGTATCATCAACAATGGCATGACAAGAGACCACTTGGATTTCAATATGGCAATAACAGCTCTCCATGATATGCATACAACTGAGAATGAAGACATGTCTTCAACACAAGTTACTATCTTAGGAATTTCACTAAGGGTTTCATTATTGCAATAACAACTCAGCCCAGTCATTGCCCCTACCTCTTGTAACATGTTATAGAGGAAAGATTAAAAATTAAATACATATTACTTTTACACATTCAGGGCATAGGACTTAGAAGGGGGGAATCACAAGTATGTAGAGTTTCATAAGATCTTTACACAAAAATGGATAATTGAAAGTGTTCGATGCTTTTTTCGCAACAAGATTTCAATTGAAAATTAAAATAAAGTCCATTTTTAGAACCACAAAGCCAAACTAACAAAAAAAACGAGAAAAAACGAAGTTAGTATAAAATCGAAAGATAAATGTATTTAGATGGCAGATATCAAGAAAAAAATGATTTCAGCAAAAAATTAGAATTGGATGAGTCTTCACACCCTTTTCGCAATAAAATTTCCTTCACAAATTATTATAAACTCCATTTAAAATCACATCTGCAAAATATCAAAAAAAACGAAGTTAAACATAATAAAAAGTATGCAAATAGCTTCGTAAAAGGAGAAATGAGTAATTATATGGGTCCGACGCTAACTTTTTTTCCTTTGTTGTGGGACTTCTTTTCTCTCCTTCTGATCTCCTCACCGACATTGTCAGTAAGTAGAGTGAATGAACTCCATCGAATCGAATGAGTTTACAAGGGGGGCTGATGGAATCTTATACTATCCCCTACATTTGTTACTAACGAGTAACGACAAATATTGATGTGTGAGATGTACAAATGGTTCTTTATGTTCTGATTGGTTTCTAAATATTTGAATACAGTGTTTTATAGATAGGGTTTTTGGATTCAGTAAAATTATATTGGCCCAACTCATACTGTCCTGGGCTAAATGTTCTAGCATCCCACTCGATCCCAATGAGGTAAGCCGAAGGTGGAAAATAAAAAGCATTTTGCGCTTTGTCAATAATGTCAAGGAAAAAGGGCTTTGATTCTGCCGGCAAGGCATTTGGCTATGGTTTTGTAGATTGTTTTGCAACAAGAGATGGGTTTAAAGTCCGAAAGAGAAGTGAGGTTGGGTATCTTTCTACTAAGGGAAATGCAGACATACATGATTAAAACTCTTAAGGAGTTTTTTACTAATGGAAATGAAGGTTGCGAAGAAGAAGAAGAGGAAGCGCTTAGGGTGATTCAATTCTAATTGTTCAACTTATTGTGTGGCATGAGGGTCTCCTGCCCTCGCCTCCATCCCGTTACGAACAGAGTGATTCGATTCATCTCGCCGTATACATTGTATGAGCTAGTCGCGGAGAACCTCCCAGTCGCGGTTCAACACTGGGTGTAGTGATGCCACGACCCGTTATACATACACTTGAGTCTAATAATAGTGACGTCATCCTACTCAAATTATAATTATAAACCACCAAGCACACACCACTAAAAGTAATACACACCAATACGAGGAACTAGCTAAGTAAGTCTATAAGACTTATTTGAACTCATCGTAATCGGTCTTTACACGGCACAATCCGCATGTGCATACAATATCCAATACCCGACCAACGGTGAACATATCTATCAATATATTTATCATCTTACATAAACACTCACAAGATTCTCATAGGAATTCTAGGATTGAAAGACTCTTATCGAACATTCTAAGAATATACTTAACTTTCTAGTGTCGTACCGAAATTTTCTAAAATCATTTAACACGCTTATCTAAAACTATGCACTTTCTCTTTGAGCTTATAAGGTCTAATAATCTCAATATATGTGATATATCTCCAATTGTATTATAGGAACGAAGAACCAGCTCGTTTCTCATAAATTCCCAAGTTAGGCCATGATGCCTATCGAATCTTAAAATTCATCCTTGGTTATTTTCCGACTATATTCTATGCCAAAATAGATTTCTATCCATTTAATAACTACAAGAACTCCTACAACAAAAATGTCAAAAAACTTAACTAAACTACTTACACAAGTTAGCTTCCATTTGTCAACAAGAGTTATGATTCACAAACTTAAAACACATGGATCATTTCTTAAAAATAGAAACTTGGGCTACTTTAAGTTATTATTCAATTATGGGCATTTTTTGTAAAATCATAAAGTATGAGTCATAAAGTAAATATAAAGTTGGGCTATTTTCTGTAATTATACAACTGAGGACATTTGGTGAACTCTCAACAGTTTGGGTCATTCTTTGTAATTAAAATTCTGGGACATTTTCTATAATTAATTAGTTTGGGGCATCTTTGCAAAATCCGAAAGTATGAGGTATTTAACGTAAATGAAAAGATGGGTGTGTTCTCGTAATTTACCCGAAATCCACATACCCGATTAGGGTTTCGGGATGGCCACTAGCGCGGCGACCGTTTCTCCGAGCGGCGGTTCTGGTAGCCCGACAACGACGAGGGCAGGGAGGTGGAGCTCTTGTTTTGATAAAATCTATTTTACTGACTTGCCATTGATTCTTTTATAAAAAAATTCTTATTGAAATTACTAAACAGTCGACATGCCACAACATCTTTCATCAGATATATCACAATGACACATCATCTTATTAATTTAATTAAAATAGATTATTATTAAAACAGAATTAACAAGGATTTTTTGGTTACTTCAAATACCAAATTTAAATTAATTTATATTCTAACAAAAGCAATTTTAAACGAATCTCATAATTAAATAATAATGAAAGTATATAATATTTTTAAAATTGCAAACCTTAAATCAAGCAATTCTATATTGCACTACATGTTACTTAGGAATGTAGTATTAATTACTCTAATTTTTCTAACTCATAATTAAATTTTATTTAGATTAATATTGAAACATAATATAAATATATAATATAGTATTTTTATTCAGCGTAAAACCCGCACAAGATACGGGCCCTTAACTAGTTTATCTCAAAACTCGAATGAACGTACTACGAAAATCTCTCCATGATAATCAAAATCCAGTTATTTCAAAAACTTCGAGTACGTGACGTTATATTTTGTCGAGGTGTTCATTTTATTTATTTATTTAGTTTCGTTAATTTTGTTTAATAGGTAGTATATGGATAAATTAAATAAATATTTTCTTTTAAAAAGGAAAAAAAACACTTTCAGCTGTTGTTAGATTGATCGTACATATTTGTAGCACAAGCTGCTTGCTCTTGTTGTGATAGAGACTTGGATGGGTTCGATCCATTGAACCCATTTATGCGTTTTCATTGACATTAAGTTTAGTGTTGTGATTATCAAAGTGTCAAATCGTAAATGATGTACATTTTGACACAAATATCTCATCTATTTGGAGTTATGAGATTTTAGAGCTTGTGGCTTAAGTTTGGTTAGTAGAATACCATCTCCCCTAATTTCTAGATTCATCTATTTGGAGTTATGTCATTATTGAGATTATAATTTATATATCAAATCTCAGAAACTGGACAAGATAACAGATATGCAATCCCCATTTCATTATTGAAAAATAGATCCTCAAATCTGTAAAATTAGGACCATATCGATTTCTTTAATTATTTTTGTTAAAGACCTTAATTCTTGTAATTGCTTCATGACATGCATAGATTCCCCTTCATACCATACATACTCATTAGTGCTTAATTGGAAGATTAATCATAAAAAATAGTCACCAAATCCCAAAAGAAGGAATCTGGGCAAACTGTTTAACTTCTAATGATGAATCATCCATCCGTCTTACTTTAATTAAAGAATTAGTAAAGTGGTAATCCATTGATTATGAGAATAAAATTTTCAATTGTTTGCTTTTGGGGAGCAGTTTCTTTTATTTTCATATGAATATGAAGGTATATATGGGCTATGGCAAGAATATTCTATTTCTCAACCAAAAATAATAATCGATAAGCATTTGCAACCCAAATGCTTATCATTATTCCATCGAATTCATATATACAAATATATTTATATGGGTGCATTAAAGTAATTATCACTCATCATTCTATTTTAACGTACCCTTCAAAATTCAAACCACTTTCAGTCTCGGAATTATGCTCTACAAAGTTGAATAGTATAATTTTTGAGAGATTGAATGTGATAAATAAAATGGACCAAATTCAACATAAGAATCTCAACTTGCCAACCTTTATGTTATTTTTTTACGATGAAAGAAAGCGATTACGGTAATCTACGCAATAAGTACATTATCCTAACGCATCTTTATGGATGAGGTTTCATAAGCTTTCGTATTGCCACAATGAGTGATCATGTTGTCGTGAGAACCAAAAACCATGAAATATGTCACCTTCTTGATTTTTTAAACATGTGTGCAACACACATCATTAAACAACACAAAAACTGAGAAATGTAAGAATCAATAACGTCATTTTTGTAGCCCCCAAATTTTGAGAAATTGGGATGTCACTGGCTAAGACCTCACAGTGGGTTATGGGCTCACCACGCTTCCGCTGCGCCACTTTGATAACATGTTGTAACACCCCGGATTCTGAGAACTCAGGATGTCACTATCGAGAATCTCATAATGGGTCCCGACCTTAGTTTGACATCAATAAGACACGGACCTTACAACAAAGCACAAATTTTGAAAGACAAACGTCTTTTAATAAAAAGGTTTGAAAGAGTGTTAGTAATCACAGGGTTCAATGTAACACCCTAAATCCACAGGACTCGGGAGTGCTACTGGCTAGGATCTCACAATCGATCCTGACCCTAGCCTGACAACAATTTCACTGATCTTACAACAAGGCACCGATAGATAAAACAAAACATGAAACTGATATATATATATATATATATATATATATATATATATATATATATATATATATATATATATATATATATATATATCCAAAAAGGTAATACATTGTACGCTGAGTACAAACAAACTAAACTGTACATCAAAATAACCCAAATCCCCGATACCGCCCAGTGTACGGAGCCTCAGCGGATCACCCACTCTGGATCACTCTGTAGCTCTACTATCCTGCAAAGTGTCTACAACACAGTATAAAACCGTTAGCTAACCATACACAAATATAGAAAGATGCTAGAGCACAAACACAAATCAGAAATCTTAACATATCCACATGCTTTCATACATTTACCCGGTTCATTATCTTTATAAAGTCCAGCAATCAACTCATATATAAATATCCATATAAACATAAGTGACACGAGGAATATAAACCTCGCCTCTGGGGTCCAATAACCAGCTGGAATGGTGCCTGGAACACTACCCCGTGTACCCTAAGGGAATGGGAAGTGCCGAACCGTTTACCAGGTCTGGCCTGCCTACAGAGAACCTCCCAGACTCCCAGCGGGATGAAAGGGCAAGTTATCACGGCCTACAATGGGCAAGCAATATACCATAGGTCAATGACCATCATAACACATGCTATAAACATATAACACACACCACTCATGCACAACATCCTATACAGGAATGGCAACTAAGTAAGTCCCACGGACTTACCTCAACCTCGTAGTCGTCTCACTGGATCAACCTCAACTCAGTCCACTCCAAACTGGAGGATAACACGGCCTATACAAGGCATACACAGATATCAAACTCCTATCACACAAAGGGTCACACCTAGACCCAAGGGATCCATAAGGGATCATATCCAACTCGTAAACCTCAAAGCCCTAACCGGAAATTCCATAACATACTCGTCAACATCCGAATCCTAGCATGCTACTACCGCTCAACTAGGAAAGGAAAGGATCTACCTAGCTTTAGGTAGACCCGGGACAAAGCGCACCTGCGTAACAAAGGGCGCAGGGGCGGAGGCAAGCAACCGCGGGTGCGGCGGAACGTAGCCGCGGGGGGCGGTGACAAGGGACTCTGGCAAACGCAGGCACGCCGCTGGCACGACGCGGGCGCTGTGACACGGTAACCGCGGGGGCGGTGACTTTGGGGGCGGCGATAATGTAGAATGAAACCTCGCGGCTTCTCTTTAGCTCTTCCCGTGATCAAACACTTCCACTCTCTTCCAGATTCATACACAGCACAACATACACATACAACATCAATCCTACATTCAATCATCTAATCCTAAGCTAAGGAAGAAGAAGAACAAGAAAGGAGAAAGAAAGAAAGAAGAAGCAAAAGTACCTACCACAGTTGTGGCCTAGGCACGAACTGATCCAAGACACAGCTCCTCTAGCTCTCAAGCTCAGCAACCACAACTAGCATCAACAACCACACCACCACACACACAACTCTACCAACTCAAGGGAAAAAAACCAACTCAAGCTCAAGAAGAAGAAGAAGCAAGAAGGACGTGAAACTGGATTGGAAATGTGAGGAAACCCTTGCTCAGCAAGGTGGAACGAAGGAGGTAAGTAAGGTAAAGCACGGGTCAAAGGGTCAACAAAACCGGCTGCAGCCGCCGGAAACCGCGGGCGGAACAACAGGGAGCCGCAGGGGCGGCCTCACAGACAGGGGGGCGGCTAAGACCAAAACTAGCTCCCAAAACTAAGGCTCTTACACCTCACCCCCTAAAAACAAGTTTCGTCCCGAAACTTGTAAAAATCCTCAACCACTCGGACTCACAAGCCGAGGTACAACTCTCTCTATAACCTCAACAAAAGCATGGAGGAAACCATCCACTCCAGCAGCAAACTATACTGTCCAAGGCCTAGAGGAAACCATCTCTAGCCAAACATCACATCCCAATAGCATGGAGGAAAGAACCATCTCCAGCTATAACAAAAATCATACTAGCACAACAAGATCTAATAAGATCATAATCACAACAAGCTAGCATGAAATAACATATCATAGCATATAAGCATGTAAGCACATAAGACTCACCAAGCTAGTACTAAGATCTACTCGGTGATCCTACTGGTGCATCTATCTCTGCATAGAACTCCGGATAGTTCCTCTGGATACTATCCTCAGTCTCCCATGTAGCCTCCTCTGTCCTCGTCTCGACCACTGTATCCTAAGCATAGGTATGTCCTTCGAACGCAGGCGTCTCATACCTCGTTCTAGGACTGCAATCGGATGCTCAACAAAAGTGTGGTCCGGCTCAACCACCAAATCCTCATAACTCACGATGTGTCTCGGATCTGGTATATACTCCCTCAGCTGAGACACGTGAAATACAGGGTGAACACCCTCTAATCTCGGAGGCAAGGCTAATCTGTAAGCTGCGCTCCCAACCCGATCCAGAATCTCGAACGGTCCGACATATCGGGGACTCAACTTTCCCTTAATGCCAAAACGCCTAACACCTCGTGTCGGGGACACTCTCAGCCACACATGGGCTCCAACTCTGAACTCCAGAGGTCTACGCCTCCTATCAGCATACGACTTCTGACGGCTCTGCGCAGTCAGCATACGCTCTCTGATCAATGCTACTCGAGCCATATCATCCTGAATCTGATCAGGTGCTAACCACTGACACTGCTCTGCTCATCCCAGCATAACGGTGTACGACATCTCTGTCCATACAGTGCCTCATATGGGCCATCCCAATAGATGCATGCCAGCTGTTGTTGTAGGAGAACTCAACAAGTGGGAGATGATCCGTCCACACCTGTCCCCAATCCAACACACAAGCTCGCAGCATATCCTCCAGCGTCTGAATGGTCCTCTCTGACTGACCATCTGTCTGAGGATGAAAACAGTCGTGAAGTGCAAACTCGTCCCCAGGGCAGTCTGAATCTGCTGCCAGAATCTCGAGGTAAATCGTCCATCTCTGTCAGAGACGATCGTCCTCGGTACACCATGGAGTCTCACTATCTGCCTAGTGTACTCCTCTGCTAATCTGCTCACCGGCCACGTCTCTCGAATAGGAATGAAACGTGCCGTCTTCGTCAGTCTGTCAACTATGACCCAGATGGCATCAAAACTCCGGCTCAGCCTCAGTCCAGTCACAAAGTCCATGGTGACGTCCTCCCACTTCCTCTGTGGAACAGGAAGTGGATGGAGCTCACCTCAGGTCTGAAATGCTCGATCTTGACCTGCTGGCAGGTCGCACACTGTGCCACAAATCTGGCCACATCGGGCTTTCCCTCCCCACCAATATATACGTCTCAAGTCCTGATACATCTTACTCGTACCTGGATGTACCGAGTAAGGTGTTTAGTGAGCCTCCTGTAATATCCTCTGTCTCAGCTCTGTATCAGCAGGTACACAGACGCGACCACGGCGCCTTAAAACTCCATCTGCTCCCAGCAGGAACTGTGGTGCCTCATCCCGAGACATCCTATCTCTGATCCTCTGTAAGGTCGGGCAGGTCTCCTGTTTCTGTCGGATCTCATCCAACAGATCAGGAAGGACCTCTAATGTACGCAGCTGGGCATCCTCATCAGGAAACTGGATGTCCAGCTCTAACCAGATCAATCTCTCTGCAACTGATGTTGAACTGTCAGCCTCGCAATCGCCTGCTCTCGAGGCGTCTTCCTGCTCAGGGCGTCGGCGACAACGTTCGCCTTCCCCGGATGATACAGAATCTCCAGATCAAAATCCTTGATCAGCTCGAGCCACCTACGCTGGCGGTTATTCAATTCCCGCTGCGTGAAAATGTACTTCAGACTCTGATGGTCTGTGAAGATCTGACATGTAACACCATACAGGTAATGTCTCCAGATCTTCAGTGCATGAACTACCGCTGCCAACTCCAGATCATGAGTCGGGTAGTTCTCCTCATACTCTTCAACTGTCGAGACGCATATGCAATCACCCTGCCTCTCTGCATCAACACACATCCAAGCCTAGCTTGGATGCATCACTGTATACTACAAAATCCTATGTGCGCCTCTGGCTGTGCCAAAACAGGAGCGCAGAAGTCAGACGTCTCTTCAGCTCCTCAAAAATCTGCATACACTGATCAAAACCACACAAACCTGGTAGTCTTCCTCAGCTACTGCCTCTATCTTCTCCGGATCAACCTTGATCCCCTCGGCGGATACAATGTGACCCAGGAATGCTACCTCTGGCATCCAGAAGTCGCACTTAGAGAACTTTGCATAAAGTTCTCTATCCTGCAAAACCTGCAATAACAGTCCTCAGATGTCCTGCATGCTCCTCACTGCTACGAGAATATACCAGAATGTCATCAATAAAAACCACTACAAACTGATCCAAGAAGTCGATGAAGATACTGTTCATCAACTCCATAAAGACGGCTGGGCATTCGTAAGCCCAAATGGCATCACTACAAACTCGTAGTGGCCATATCTGGTCCGGAATGCTGTCCTGTGCACATCCTGCTCCTCACCCTCAGCTGGTGATACCCGGAACGCAGGTCAATCTTGGAGAACACAGTCGCTCCTTGTAGCTAATCTAACAAATCATCAATTCGCGCAGTGGATACTTGTTCTTGATGGTCACCTTGTTAAGCTCTCTGTTAATCAATACACAATCTCAGTGATCCGTCCTTCTTCCGTACGAAGAGGACAGGTGCTCCCCATGGGGGACACGCTAGGGCAAATGAAGCCCTTCTCAGCCAAATCCTCGAGTTGCTTCTTCAGCTCTAGCATCTCAACAGGCGCCATCCGATATGGAGTCTTCGAGATGGGTCTCGTACCAGGCTCTAACTCGATACTGAAATCCACACTCCTCTGAGGCGGACAAACTGGACGGCTCAGCAAAACACATCAGTAAACTCACAGACCACTGGGATATCCTCTAACGCTGGACTCTCCCCTCCTTCATGGCATAACACCAGAATGCCTCACAACCCTGTGCAATCAGTCTAGCTGCCCGTATAGCACTGATAACTGTGCTTACCTTTCCAAGGTCCCAACCTCGGAAAACCTCTATCTGGCCTAACTCGTTAGAGAGGGTAACAGTCCTCCTACCTACATCTAAGACTGCAGAATGTCTAGCCATCCAATCCATACCTAGTATAACTTCCTCATGCTCTAACGGCATGACAAAGAAGTCAACTAGTAACACACGAGTCCCTACAGAAATGGGACAACCGTGAATCTCACGGGTACCTCTGACCCTACCACCATCGGGTAACCCTATAATAAAGGGCATCCCCTCAACTGTATCTAAACCCAGACGCTCTACACAGGCATCAGAAATAAAAGAATGCGTAGCACCAGTATCAAATAAAACTCTAACAGGTAACCATGAATCAAAATGGTACCTGTAGCAGTAGGTGCAGCTGGCTCCTCTGCACTCCTCAGCTCAAAAACACGGCCCTGTGGGCCTCTGGTATCAGTGGTGCCCCCACCACGGCCTCTGCCTCTACTCGGCCCAGGAGCAGATCCCTGAGTCGTAGGGCGATTTGGGACCCTCTGCTGTCCTGACTCTGCTGCTGCTGCTGAGGTGGTCTCTGTCCACCTCCCGCTGCACTAGCAGGAGAAGAATCCTGCTGTGATGAAGCTCTCCCTCGTCTACAGAAGGTAGCTCTATGACCAGGTCGGCCACAAGTGAAACAGGTCACCGGCTGCCTAGTACACTCTGACCTCATATGCCCATACTCACTGCAGTTGAAGCACTGCACTCCCTTATCTGCACCCGGTGCAGATGGAGGACGACTCTGGCGACTCTGGCCTCGCCCTGACCAGCAGCTCCACCAGTACCACTGGTCTGACCAATCCTCTGTCTCTTCTCAGACCCTCCGGTCTGAGAACTCTCCTCTAGCTAGCTCTCTCCCTCTCGTAGTCAGAAGCCCGGTCTGATAGTCAACCAAGGTCTCACAGTGAAAACCCGCCATATAGGTACGGGTAGTATCCCTCAGACGTCGGGAAAACAAATACACATGCCGATCTGCAGCAGGTGCAGCTGGACCCAGCAATTCCATCTCCTCCTGGAATCTCTGATGGCCTCTGAGACCGGCACATCCTCGAACCCAGCTTCAACAAAGTCTCGCAGTTTCTACCTCCTCAAAAGGCAGGGCAGAAACGCTCTCGGATTAGAGTCCTCATATGCTCATAACTAGTAACCTGTGCTCGCACAGACCTCCACCAGTGCTGTGTCAAATCTCTGAACAAGGTCTGCACCAGCTCAATCTACCTATCAACTGGACATCTAATAGACTCTAGAGCTGAGTCTACATGTCCTATCCACATCTCCACCTCTAGCCCCCACTTTTCCAGTGAAAAGGGGTACTCCCATCTGATGAAAAGCCTTCAACCAAGTGTCTGGTCTAGGCCCTCTATGCTCCTCTATAGCCCGAGCAATCTCAACAGCAGGTACCTGTATAGTTGGTACCTGAGTAACGGTGTGGGACCTCTCAGATGGTCCCTCCTGTGCTGGCAGATCCGGGGCACGCCTACCTGCCCTGGCGGCCTCCTCAACACGTCTAAAGGCTCGTCGATTGACCGAACAGGAGGAACATAAGCAATTTCATGTCTCCCTTACTTTGATATATGTTAGATAGGGTTTATTGATCTTCAGTTATGCTTCTTGAAAGCAAAATTCATGGTGTTTTATCTTTAAATTATCCCTCTCTTTGCAAATTTCACGTCTCTTGACGATTCATCTTTTGTTCGGTACATAAGCAACATAGGGTTTTCGAGGTGCTCCAGTAAACCTATTTTTTTCAATTTTTAATTTATTTTTTCTCCAGATTTAAAAATCAATATTGTTCTTGCATTGGTAAAATTATGTTCGGTCTCTTCTAATTTTGGTGATTTTTCGGTTTTGCTGCTTTTCAAGTAATTGACAGCCTACGGTTGTGAAGAACATCACAATTGATGTGAGTAATTCTTTTTTTTTTCATTTATTACTTTTTTTTGTCTAATTTTGCTAGTTTTGATGATTTTTTTTCGCTTTTGCTGGTTTTAAAGTTATTGACATCCTCCGATTGTTCTTGTGGTAAAATTATGTTTGGTATTTTCTACTTTGATTATCCGTGGATATTATACGGATCTTGGAAAACCCTTGTTTTAGACGGTGGTATGTATGTTGCCAAGTTGAGTAATCCAATTCACGTGGTATACATGCATACCAAAACATTATGCCAAAACACTAGTTTAGTGAAGCAAATACTATTTAACTCACACGATCATATCAAAAGTCATATAAGTCAAAGTGGTACCGTTGGATTAGCTTATTCTGGGATTTGATGACCCCTTTAAAAATGCTTGATAAAGGGAGTTACGGTTCAAGCAAAAATGCAAGGTTTACAAAAACCCCTTTTTTCTCTAAATCTACGAGCTTTACTGATGCTCTCTCAAAGAGAGTGAAAAATAGGAATGTGTGGAAACAAGCATATAAGACACTCTCATTGGAAAGTCATATAAAACCTCAAGTGCAAGGTTATACCGAAGTAACATGTGATTTTAAACATCAAGGTCATATTCCAAGGGACTATGTTATCTTCGACTTGTTCTAAGAAACCTTCTAAACAAAAGTAAGTGCTGAAAAATAACGGAAAATAGGAGCAAATGATCACAAACACTTTGGGGTGAAAAGCCATACAGATCGATCGAGTGATTGATTCACTCTAGTCGAGTGAATCAATACACGTTGATCGAGTGAGAGACATAGCAAATCAACGTGGAGCGAGTATCATGCAAACACGGCAATCTACTTAGATCGAGTGACTAGTTCATTTCTTTCGAGTGAACCAATACACATAGATCGAGTGAGTGAACAATACTGGCAACTAAGATTGAGTAACTAGCAGGTGAATATACAACATAAAATCAAATATGAGAAACGATTAGGGGTTTAGGCTAATTTCTCCAACCCCTTTCTAAGATACTTAGAAGAAATGTATGTCAATCTTTGATATGAGATCTTAGGTGGACGAGTAACAAGTGAATGCTACTAAACTTATAAATGCATGTAAGGCATGTGATAATCAAAGAAATGTATTATCCAAACTAATACCATGATTTATCGACCTAGTTTAGTAGAGCATATAGGTAGTTTTTCCCTTGGGGCATGCATGTTTTAGCCTTAGTTTGTGTCTTTTATGCTTGTTTGGTGTTACTTTGCGAGTATAGATGTCTACACACACTTTTTGTGACTTTGGAGGTATTTTGGCGTGTTTTCGAGCTAAAACGATGCATTTGAGGATCAAGCCTCGGAGGGATGCTTAGGGAGAAATCATATGAGCATCGGAAAGGAGAAGACGACGAATTTGGAGCGAACGAGACAAAGTGCCTGAGTTGAAGAACATCTCGGCCGAGATCCATATACCTCGGTCCGAGATGGGAGTTTCTGTTGTAAAATCTCGGTCCACGTCTCGACCGAGATCTCGGGTGACTTGACCGAGATCCCCCTGGAGATGAAGTTTTATCTAGAAAAGTTGGGATCATCTCATAATCAACCTCATCCACAAAGTCGTCCTTGCTAGCACTGGTTTTATCCTCAAGGGTTGGGTAACCAATGTAATCCTCCAATACCTCTTCTGCGTTCTTCGAGGATGACCCATTTCCCCAGAGAATCCTAAGCCTGTATGTGAAATCTCCTCCTTCATCTCTCCTTCTGAATGCTCTATTACACCGTGGGTCATCTCTTCTTCACCAGAGAAACCAAGATACAGTGAGAGCTCTCACCCAACACAAATCTAGAGCTATAATCATTATTGTATTCCACCTTAAGATCTTCTGATGGTGGTGATTGGTCTCCATGCTTATACCTTTATTTTACTTTCTTTTAAGATGAAGGGCTCTGACTCTCTGGATAACTTATCAGCATTCTTACCCTCAAGATCAGATTTTGAAGGAAAATATACATGGTAATCAACAGAAGGGTAAACATATCGAAACAAATTTCCATCCCGTTTGGTAATCTCGCTATTCGAATTCGACGCAGTTGTGCGGTCAGATATCCTGGGTTGTTGGCATACTATTATGTGGGTCGTTGACCTACTATTTTGTGTTCTTGACAAACAGTATTTAATTAGAACGATTTTTCCTTATTATAATCACAATCTTGGAACGTTAAATATTTTCATGGATTTTGTCATCCACATCGATTATCATGTACAACTTGTATAAACAAATGGAGGAGATAAATATTAAACAAATCATCAATTTCTTGGTCTTTTAGCTAAGTCAAGTATAATCTTTACTATATCGGATTAATATCCGTTTTGTTGGTCGTTTACCTACTGTTTTGGGGTCATTTATCTACGTTTTGTGGGTTATTGACTTATGTTTTGTCGATCGTTGACCTACTTTTATTATTTTTCTAGATCTCACAATTAACGTCAATATATAAATCTTTATTTTTAAATTAATTTTTAGTCGTCAAATCTTTTGATTTTAAATTGCGTTACTCTTTTGGAAAGATTTCACGATACTTTTTTTATTCTTGGAAGTATTAGATTTTTATTTTTTTATTTTTATAATGGTTATTAATTAGAATCATTTTTCGTTATTATAATCACAATATTGGAAAGTTAAATATTTTCAAAGGATTTTTTTTATCTCACATCGATTATCATGTGAGTTTGATAGTTTGAAAACTTGTATATATAGAGGGAGGGGATGAAGATTTGACAAATCATCAATTTCTTGGACTTTTGGCTAAGTTAAGTATAAATTTTATCAAGATAAGGTCTATTATCCGGCTCTATATATGGAGTAGCATCATCTCTTATCATTGAGGCAGGTCCTTCCCTCAGGAAATCTCGAGGCAGGTCCTTCCATCCATTTATACAGCGATTGTTCCTGATAAAATCCTCCTCACTCATCTTATTTTTCACCTGAGCATTGTGTTGATCTGTATTTAGCATTATAATTGAATAAGATAGCAAGAGGGCAGCATCCTTGTTTGCTAGTATCTCAGGTGATTGCTCATAGTATCTTTCTGAAAATGCTTCCAATACTCTTTGTATCTTTTGCGACTCCAGGCAATCTGAAAGTTTTCAAGAATAGCCGCAGTGCAGTATCGAGACTCATGTCCTGAAAATTAAAAGTCTGAGCAAATTCATGGAGAACCTGAACGCAAAATGGATCATGACTTCCCAGAAAATCCCCAATGAGGTTTTTATCTAACCTGGCAGTATACCTGAAAAAGCAAGCCACACTTTTAGCATCAAGTTCCTTTGGTAATAAATTTGAAGAAACTCCCATCCCTTCTTTGGACCATGATTAAAGTGATCAGCACCAATCATCAACCGTCTCTTGATATATTTCATCTGGCAAACAAAAGGAACCCAGCACCTATGATCGCTAAAATCCTCACACTTGATCATCCAGAATGGCGTGAACTGTTCAAGAGTGGGAGCATTATCTAAGCCAAGAGGTCCCTCCCCAGTCCTCTCAGCTAGTCCCTGAACCAGTGCAACCAAGCCATCCAAAGCAAGGATATGCATTGCAGAGGGTGGGCTGTTCACTGGGAATGCACTCTTGGACAACAAATTAACAAGGTCTTCAAACACATTACTACTACTTATGTCGCAATCAAAATTCGCAAACATTTCCATCATGAATGTTTTTTGCCTGCAGAAATCAACAAGGGCCTCCATTGCAACCTCTTGCTGCTGGTAGGAAGCACCACTTCTGCTATGAGCAAGCCTCAATATGACACAGGAAAAGAAAACCTCTATCTGTAATTTGAGCTCAGTACGCAAATGATGATACAAGTTGAGAACAATGCTGCAAACCATTGAGAGAATGAGTGGACTCATAGATACACCAAACTGCATTAGATGGCGGAAAATCATCATCTTGTATCAGACTGAGTAGTCTAGGGTGCCTCACAAATGATGATCCTCCCAGCTCAATGGCAGAATTGATCAGAACTAAGGCAAATAGGGGTACATCTTCATCAAAAGCTAGCGTATTTGATTTAGACATCATTCCGACGTGCTCTGCCACATTCAGTAAAGAACGCAAAAAGTGAAGTATCTCAACCAAACAAGGAACTCCGTAAGGCAATTTCATGAGATGCGAATCATCTGCTTCAGGCTGCCTTTCTTTCCCCGTCACATCCAAATTCTCATCTTCGGACCTAGTACCCACATCAGCAGAACCACTGGAAGCAAAACTTCCAGCATGGTTGTCACTGCTAAATCCAACACTATCAAATTGTCCAGTTGAATATTTCTTATTATTGAGCCGGGCAATCTGCAAAAAAGTAACATTCATTACATGCTTGTAGAGATATCAGAAGTAAAGAGCCCAAATAGCTTATCAAAATTATAGAGCATTATTAAAAATATCAGTACAAGAAAGGGTTAAAGACCCAGATCCCTCATCCTTCAATCCCCATTTGCTGCAAAACATTAAAAGAGAAAAGAAAAAAAAATTTGAAATCTTATAATATTATAAAAAGGAGAGTATCTCCTAGCAATAGTCGATTTCCAAATATACCCTTATTTGATGAGTCATCGGTAAACAGTGAACAGTTGTCGATCTTCCACGTTTCCGTTCCTCTTTCTTCTTCCCTCAACATTTCAGTAATGGACAGCCGCCTCGTTCTTGCTCGATCCCTTTCTCATCTGCAATCGACGAATATGTTTTCGCCCAAACCCTTAGCAGCGGCCGTTGGAATAATCCGCTCCTCTTGAGTCAAGCCATCCGTACTCGCGGCGGAGGAGAAGGAGTCAGCCGCTGGTCGATTGCCGGCCACCAGGAACGTCCCAATGGCTACCTATTTAACCGCCCTTCACCTTCTTCGCCCTTCTTTCTTCTTTTCCGACCCACGAAACCTATTATTCCGCATCTCTCAATTTTAGGGTTTCTTGTGCTTTACACCTCATGCATGAGTGGCTCCATCGAATTCAGAGATCAGACAATCAGAGAAACGAAGAACCGGAGAAGCAGTCACACATGGCTCCATCGAATTCGGCGAAGAAACATCTCCTGTTTCTATGCCTCCTTGCATTTAGTCGTTGATTTATACGGAAAATCAAATATGAGTTGCCCACTATTTTCACTTTTGAATGTTGATCATCTGTTATTAGATGATGAATAAATTTCCCTTTTTGAGTGATCATAGTCGATCAATCGATGACCAATTGATGGGCATATCGTTCAGTTAATTAAGATATGGACGCTGGTTTTATAGGAAAACAACTTTTATTTTCTACGGAATTTGAATATGTAGCCAGATTTAGTTGGTTTTGGATCAGAAGCTATACTATCTTATAAAGACGTACACAGGCATAACTTTTCCATCCTTGGTTATTGTTTGTTTGTGACAGAGATGGGGAGCTCGGACAGTGGAAGAGGAGGAGGAAATGGACTGCCAGATAGCAGTATTGGCTCCATTGTATGGGTTCGGAGGTGAAATGGTTCTTGGTGGCCTGGTAAAATCCTTGGTACAGATGAGTTGTCTGCTTCTCATCTTATGTCTCCTCGATTTGGAACTCCTGTCAAGCTACTTGGGAGAGAAGATGCCAGTGTGTAAGTTTTTCCTCTTCTCAGGATCGACAATATTCCAAGTATATCAGATTTTTTGTAGTGTGGCATTTTTGACAGTAGAAGTTTTTATTGTGATACTTAGTGGGCAATTAATTTGTTCAGTTTGTATTCTTCTTGCCCCTCCTAGCTGAGTTCTTTTTTTGCTGTTTAATGATATGTGTGTGTTACCTATTCTAGTGATTGGTACAATCTCAAGAAATCAAAGCGTGTCAAGGCATTTAGATGTGGTGAGTTTGATGATTGCATTGAGAGAGTTGAAGCCTCCCTGGGTCTTCCTTCAAAAAGCGAGAAAAATATGCTCGCAGGGAGGATGCCATTGTATATGCAATTGAGCTTGAGAAGGAGTTACTTGAGAAGAAATATGGGAAAGTTGGTGCTAAATCTTCAATGAAAAATAATACATATACTTCCGTGAAAGACTTGCGCGCAAATCTTCGGTAGCTTTAAGAAATAGTAATGGCAGACATGAAAGCATTGATTTGTAGCAACTCCATAAGAAATATGAAAACTTAAAATATATCATTTAAGGGAGAACATTAGCATGAATAATCTTGAGATGTTGCAATGTGAACTTCATAATTTCAGATATAAGAAGCACAAGGGATTACAAAAGCAAAAGCGGTGTTATATGACTGCATTAATAGACAGAATCCTAATATCCTAGTTTTAATTGCCAACTTTCAGTAGAAACAGTTAGCTGAATGGAAAGTGTTGAAAGCATGGCAAACCGTGAAATGAATTGTATTGTATTGAATGAAGCAAAATCAGATTACCATATGCTAGATACTGATCTGTGAGAACTGACACAAATTATGAATTGTGGAAAAAAACAGAGTGTAGAACTTCACCAATAATTAACTTTTGAAATTAGCCAATAACTGTTTATCATGCCTCATTTCTTAAAGCATGTATATGTTTTTCTTGTAATTCTAATTATTTGTATGTGTATAAATTGTACCAATAACAAGACACTTTAGCTTGTGCAACTACAACCTCATATTCTAGGTATTATTCATATATGTGTGATGAACAATTGGGTCAGTAAAGACAAGGCTCCGGCTAATTATGGCTTGTGTTTGGAAGGGAAGATTACCGACTATCAGATGCCCCTCTTGGTATGCTTAATTTCTCTTGAGATCCTATTTTTGAGGCATTTGTTTGGTCATGATTTCTGCTTTTATTCGAGGGTTTGCTTTTTGTATGCTTTAATAGTTCGTGATTTTCCTCTCTCTCTAATTGTCTTTAGCGTTACTAGGTTGATACTAATTGTGGCAGCGATAACAACCAACACCGGTCCTTCTCGCTTTGCTCAACAATGGCATCAGACACGTAGCAATATATTAGAATTTCGTTTGATTGGTGCTAATTTGGTTTCTCTTTTGGATCATTCAAAGTTATGATTCTAATTGATCCAACCTCTTGCTTTCTCATGACAAGAGGATGTTTTGTTGTGTATTAAGAAGAACAATCAATTGAATCATTAAAGGCCACATTGGACCAAAAGTCAATCACTGAGGTAATCTTCTGTTAAATTGGTTGAGCTGCATGCTTCTTTTCATTGTATAATCCTTTTTGATTGTCTACATCTATTCGTGAAATTCAACATTCACTTCACTGGAGTATCCAGTAGCATTTTCAAGCCATCATCAGGTGAACAAGGTTTTGCTGATTTAATTTCTCATATTAGTTCCATGAGTTTTGATATTGTTGGCTTGCACTGGCGGTTAGTATCTGACTTTCTTCTCAATGAAATTCTTTTCATTTCAAGATTGCATTGTTAATAGTCTTAGGCTCCTACCTTCGCTGCAGTGTTGGGATATTATGCAATATGAAGTTCCCTGCATACTGACAAAACTGATCAAAGTTGTATGTTGTCATCCTTAGGTACAATCTGATGGCTAATAGAGTTTTTCTGTTGTTAGTGATGGCTTCTAGGAGTTATCATTAACCTAATTTTATGTCATAATATCATATAATTGATATTATCATTTTGGTGGATTTAATATGTCGGTTTTTATATCCTCCTTTGGATAATATTCTAATTATGTCCTTGAGTGATTAGTCCTTTAAAGAAATGGTTGGAATGTTCTTGGTGAAAGAAAATAAGCGGCGTACTGCTGAAAAGCTATTTAAGCATTCTTTCTTCAAACACGCTAAGTTTCCGCAACTGTCTGTAAAGAAACTTTTTGCTGACTGGCCACCATTGTGGATCGTGTGAAAGCCCTTCAGGTAATTGAGAAATTGGAGAATAAAAGAATTTCTTTCCCCTTTGTAATTTAGTGATGAACATATTTACCTCAACAACTCTAAATATGACAGCTGAAAGATGCTGCATCACTAGCTTATAAAAAAAATACCTTTAGCAGACGGGGGGCATTATCTCAGATGTGTTCATAAATCAGTTGTTTAAGTGGTTGGTGTCTACATTCAAGCTTGAGAAGGGGCTACTGGTGTCTTTTGAAGCTTTCTGATGTAAATCTTCAATGAGTTGAGATTTTATATGTTGCTTATGATTATAAAATGATGCTTGATAATTCAATTCAAGAGTTTTTTTCCCTAAATTTTAAGTAGTTTATCACATATATATTTAGAAGATTGTATCATATTAATAAGTGGTTGGTGTTTTGATCATTTCCATATAGTGTATTCCAATTCCTTCTATCTGCTTTAAATTTTCAAAGGAGATTATTTTATAACCGGAGTGGGTTATAACAGGAATATCATCTCTCATTATTCTCATTGGTGCATTGGGTGTTGTAGGTTATGGTTACATGTGATGGAAGGTCTTAATGTCAATGTCAAAAAAAAAGAAGAGAAAAATCACAATTTGTTTTGTAGTGTGTTCTTCAACTGATGCCTGAATTCGGATCCAAGAAATCGAGCAAATAAGTGATGTTAATATCATGTTTCTGTTTTCCTTGAATGCACATGACACTTCTTTTTCAGATCTTATGTATGTGACTAAGCGTAATATGACAAATGTTGTCTCGAATTTGACAAAACATCTGGAGAGTGTTTCAGATGCTCTTGATGTAAGTCATAACTTATCCTATTCCTTAATTTGTTAACGTCTTTCATGGAGTGGTTGTGGTTTTGTAGTCCATAATTTACCTATTCCTATTTTTTTAACTTATTTCATGGAGTGATTTGGGTTTTTGGCTATTGTCGTTTTGTAGTCCATATATTTTCTGTGTAAATTAAGGTAGTCCATGTATGACTATAAATATATTGTCATCTGTTACATATACTTTGCTACTCAGTTTTTCAGTTATAAAGGGGTATCATTTTGCATATATATATGATAGTATTCTTTACAGTTTGGCAATGTACTGTGTAATGTATGATTGGTCCTATGAAAAGCACAACTAAAATCAAGGCTTGTTTTTTAGCTTGGTAAATTCTTTCATGACCCCAGTAATTTTGATGGAGTATATCTAAAATATCACATATAATATAAGAGGGTAAGGAACTTATATGACTTGAGGAAACAAAGAGGGGTCCGTAATTGGTTCTTGAACTAAAACTTAATTACCGAAAGACAGAATCACACAACTCTCTGTTAAACGTACTTGTAAGAGAAACACATTTAGAGCTCGTTTGGTACCATTCCAGTGAAATCAGGATACCCTTCACATGAATCGGAATGAGTCATGACTGGAATGAATGCAAACTTAATGAATGGAAATGATTCCATCATTCCAACTCTAAAGAAGAATTTGATTACATGTATTATAGGTGGATATCTCAAGATATTACTCATTTCAAAGTCAAAACAACATTTGTATACTTTCATCATACATATATTATACCTGCACTTGGCTATTTTTATATTTTGTTTTTTATTGAGTAAAAGTTCGATTAATACCGATTTAATGTGATAAATCGTTTCTCAATTTAATGTACAACAAAAGAAATTAATAGTACGATTTAGTAATAAATGGTTGATTTCTGATTTAATGTATAGCAAAAAATCCTCCGATTCAATTCAGGCGCGTGCGTAGCACGCGCGTCTTTAACTAGTAACCATTAATATAAGAGCTTTGATAATTAATATAAGAGCTTACATAAGTTACTGAAAAATTCAGTTCAGTAATGCAAAGTCAAGAAATAAAACATGTTTCAAATACAAGAAAGAGATACAAAAACTAGGAAGACCCTACCAGGAGGGTTTTTATGCCATAAGTAAAACTAATTCAGTAACATCAGATAAACTATATGAAGTGAAGTAACAATAATTTATCTATTAGCTGAAATAGATGACAAGGACAAGAAAGGGTAAAAGTGAAGAGAAAAAGTGAATACCTCCTGTGTGATTGGAATTTCTACACTGATCAATTCGTCTGACTTTTCCGTATCAGGAAGACGTGAAAAAACACAACTAACAGGCTAACAAGCTCATGCATTGTTTGGCGAGCAAAACGCTGCAACAACTCACTTTTTGTTCCTGCTTGCTGAACAACCGAAAGCAAGTATCCACTATCATGCAAACATGCAGATTGCTTAGGACACTGGATGCTTTATTTTTCATGCAAGCTAAAAGAACCTGAAGGATCTTCATGAGTACCACTTCTCTGATGCTGGATCAGTCACCTCAAAACAACAGCTTGTAACGGCATCAACTATAGAATGAATTGCATCCTTGATACTTACATGTTTAGATCAAATACATCAAGTGTTAATATCTTGTATACAGATGACAAAGCAACACCTGCAATTGGAGCTCCAGTTTCATCAGATTGAAACAGTACCAATTTCTGTATTAATGGTACAAGCTATTTCCTCCTACTGAATACTACAGATAAGACTACTGAATACTACAAGCTATTTCCTCCTACTGAATACTACAGATAAGACTATTAGAACTACATTCGCATGCCAAAACAGCTTGGCATAGTAGACTACTTAGACAGAACTACAAAAGATGCCAAAATAGCTTGGCATAGTAGACTATTTAGAGAACAGATAGAACAAATGAAGGGAACGGCACAGCAGCTGTGCAGCGTGGACAAGGGTCAAGCTTTGGTCTTTTGGGTGTATGTGCGCTTGATCTCTCTTCTCCTTTACTGTAAAAAAAATTCGAAGTATGAGCATACTCGTCAAAACCCTTATTCATGAAAGAAAAAAGAACTGAATCAAGCAAACCTTCTCAGAATTTTCAGTGGAGTTGTGTAGTTGAAATACTGTTCTCGAGCAATCAACACAGCTTCCCTGATTCGCTTAGAGACAAAGAAAACTGCGCAGTTGCTCATGGGGCAAGTGACAGACAAGTTTCACCTGATAATCAAAAGGCAATCACTGAGTTTCATAAGACAATGCAAGACACATCAAAGACAATGCACAGAAATCACTTAGTTTCATAAGACAATGCAAGACACATCAAAGACAATGCACAGAAATCACTGAGTTTCATAAGAAATCAATGCACACACAATATATGATCAATATCTTGGAAATGCAGATACTGATACCACAGGATCTAAAACGGCAAAAAACTGCTCATGATAAAAGTTGTAATCTCAACTCTCAATGCATAATGGTATGTAAGATATAACTGGAATTGTTCTCTTATGACAAGAAAATCAGCTATAGGTACAAGTCACAACAATTGTGTTGAATTGGGTCATAACATATTTATTGGTTATTTGTTCAAGAGGTGAACTCAAACCTTAAAGATGAATCATTTCTGATGACTTCCAACATAAATCCTAGATGCCTTAAAGATGACTTCCAACATAACATATATATTGGTTATTTGTTTTAACTGGGTCATAATATCAGCTATCAATGGTGACTTCTATCAGCTATCACTTCAACAGCCACATAAAAACTAACAAAATGTATGTTTATCTGGATCATTTCAAAATATTTTAATGCATTTTCAGGGATCTGAAGTGCTATGCTAAATAAAATGTATGTTTATCTGAATCAGCTATTAATGGTGACTTCCAACAGCCCACATAAAAAACTAACAAAATGTATGTTTATCTGAATCATTTCAAAATATTTTAATGCATTTTCATGGATATGAAGTGTTATGCTAAATAAAATGTATGTTTATCAGAATCATCGGGGTGACTTCCAACAGCCACATAAAAACTAACTCATTTAACTTTTTAAGCATATTTTAATGCATTTTCATCATTATGCCTTTGATTTCATGGTAAGGAAGAGTCAATGTCTCATAAATTGGTGACTTCCATGGATCTGAAGTGCTATGCTAACAACCGATGGTAAGGGAATCACTTCTAGTTTGAAGTTAAATATTTCTTATTTATGCTTAAATTTTGATCACAAATTTACATTTGAAGTACAAGTTCTGTAATTTTGATCACAAATTCATACAAGTTCTTGAACATTGAATAATCTTCAACATTCACAACAGTCTTTACTAGATATGTAATAATTGTTTATTGTCTTATTTTATTTGCAGATTTCTTTCCCAAGGACTATAATTTTGATCACAAATTCACACTTGAAGTACCAAGTTCTGTAATTTTGATCACAAATTCATACAAGTTCTTGAACATTGAATAATCTTCAACATTCACAACAGCCTTTACTAGATATGTAATAATTGTTTATTTTCTTATTTTATTTTCAAATCTCTTTCCCAAGGACTATAATTTTGATCACAAATTCACACTTGAAGTGCCAAGTTCTGTTGGGATAGTATGTCATCATTTACTTACATCTTTTACATGATTAACCATAGATTTGCCTCATCTTTTCCATAAATTTTTTTGTTATTGTTTTCCGGTGAGTATGTGTTCTATAAATCTCCCAGTTGGAATCCCTATCTAATTCCTTGTATGATTTACTATCTATTAGGATATACATTTCATTTTATAATACCTTGTTTATACTAGTACAAAAAAGGCAGTAGAAAATGTTTATACCTGGTTAATCTGGAGCTTCTAGACTAATATATGGATCCTTTAATTTAGCTTAGCATTATATTATATTAATAATTCTATTGAGGATGTTTTATAGTGCTCATATTTGATTCCTTATCCAACAATTTATTTAGAAAAGTCAAGCTTAAAAATTGAATACTTGTCTATGCATTACTATGAGTATGTGATAGGCATTTGACCATGTCCAAATTTCAGCTACGTGATTTTTCTTCTTCATAAGTTGAAGTTTACTGTATGCATTACATGACCCTCCACTTTGTCATTCAAGTGCAACCATATCCATTTTTAGAGTACTTGCTACCGTAGTCTGGATTGGGTAACATTCAAATATTCAATAACATCAATAAGAAATAAGAAATGGAAAGCGAAATTACCAGAATATCAAGGTGGAGAGACTCGAGTCTAGATTCGGGATCATCCATGGAGTTATCACAAACATCTTGTCCAACGTCAGTAGAAAAGCTGGCTCCAGTTGCCTTGGGTGGACCTCGCATCCTTCTCTGAACAAGTGTGGCCTCGTAAATTCCTTCTCTGAGCAAGTTTCCTTCTCTGTGCATCTCGTGGGGTACTTCTCTGAGCAAGTGCATATAGATACAAGGCTAGAAACTTCTGTTTTGGCGTTGGAGGTACTTTTCCCATTTCTATTAACGAACCCTACCCTGTCTGATTAACCTAAATCACGAAAAACAGAATTCAAAACATCAAAATACGCAATTCAAAAACAACAAACAATCGAACAAAATAGCTACCAAACAAGAACCATTTCAACAATGAAAGAGAAGATAAAATCAAAAAAGAGATCCTGTGGAGACGGGGCGTAAGAAAGCGATTTCCGAGAGCAGCGCAAGAGCGTAGAAGAGAACGCGTTTTCCGATAGCAGAGCAAGAGCTTGGGAACGTATTTTGAATTGGAATTGGAATCGTCGGAGATAGAATTGGAGTTAGGGCGAAAGAGAACGCGTTTTCCGAAAACGCGTATTTTGAATTGAATCAAACGGGAAAAGATTTGACGTATTTTGAATTGTTTATGGACCGGGTTTGATTTTTTATTTATTTTGAATTGTCTTTAGACCGGGTTTGAATTTTGTTAGAATTTTTTTTGGGGTGAAATTGATAAGTGTGTAGGTTTTTTATCAAGGAAACAAAGTGTGTAGGCAAAATTTTATAGAAACATTAACTATGCACTTTCTATTTGTGAAGGAAACCGATGTTATACTCTGTTACCCAAACTTGTTACCCAACGTTATACTCTGTTACCAACTTTGTTACCCAAATTCACTTATGTTACCCAACTTCGTTGTTACCTGATTTTAATACCCAACGATCTACATCCAAATTCACTTATGTTACCCAACTCGTTGTTATCCGATTTTAATACCCAACGTTCTACATCCAAATTCACTTATGATACCAAACTTCGTTGTTACCCGATTTTAATACCCAACGTTCTACATCCAAATTCACTTATGATACCCAACTTCGTTGTTACCGATTTTAATACCCAACGTTCTACATCCAAATTCACTTATGCTACCCAACTTCGTTGTTACCTGATTTAATACAACGTTGGTAATAGTTTATTTTTTAAATGTAGGTTCATCATTTTGTCTTGAAAATGTAGGTTCATCATAGACTAAAATATTAAAATTATCTAGGATGGGATGAGTACGTTATGCAAAACCTTGCTATGATGTCTTATTAGACAGGTAGTTCCCTTTTGATTTTTTTAAATTTGTCTAATTTTTTATGGATGCCTTGCTGTTAGATATTAAATCCACAATATACAATAGTTGGTCCTTGTTGTAACTATGATTTGTGTAGTGCTTTAGAGGGACCAAACTTCCTATCAGAGGAACTTGATGTTGTCTATAACTTGAACTTGGTTGTCAAAGAGGAAAGATACATGGATGCTGGTATACCATGAATATAATTCTTCAGTCAACAGCTTGCTAGCTTTTCCCTCTATTTTAAAGTGTTTTGTTAAAAAAGCAGAAGGGCTTGTTTTGGAAGATGAACATTGGCAAGAAACTTCCTTTGCTTGTTTGCTAGTGTGTACTAATTGGTCGAGCAGGGGCATGACCTCTGTATGTTTGAACACTTCAAGCTAATGAGGTTTGAGGCAAGAATACAAGACAACTCTTAATCCCCTCTTGACAATTCCTCAGACTTGATGTGTTGCAGCATTTTGAAGCTCATTCAATTCTAGCTAACAAGTTCACAAACTGTTCATAAACAATAACCTTGCAGGCGATAAGCTATCACTTAAACTCTACCAAAACATATTCCTTCTCTCAAAAAATAGCCCAAAACATATTCCTTCTCTCATTGTTAATGTAATACAACAATCCTCAACTATACTCACTGTGTTTGTTTTTCATGTGACCTATAGATGACGATGCCTCCTTTAGATGGTCTTCTTGTCCTCCAGTAGAAGCTGAAAACAAAGAAATAAAAATAATATAGTTCATTCTTTATATATAAAATAAAATAATTACATAAACTAAAAACCAAGCAGAGAATGGAAAGAGAACAAGGTAGGTTAGAGACCATACATGTAAACAAAATTACAAGATTCCTTGAGAAAATTGCAATGTTTTAAGATTAAATCTCATAAGGCAATCACTAGGGTCTAGCAGTGTCAAACTAGGACCATTTCGCAAGCCATACAAAACAAAAACTGCTATATATATTTTTCTCTTCACCATAGTCAAATACAAAAAAAACTCCCATCTGGAATTAATCATGATATTTTTGGAATGAAGCCATTCCTCTAAGCTTGTAACTGTAAAAGGATTCTAGAAACTATATCACTTGAGATTCTAGAAGATGTTTGGTCAATCAATTGAGCTGGAATCCAAAGGGCGGGGACGAAGACAACGACCTCTTGAATGGTCATCTCTTGCTTTCCTTACACCCAATCTGGAGCAAGGATGATAAGCACCCTATTCTCATCAAGGGGGTATTTTATCATGCATTCACATTCTGCCACCCAAAATTATTTCTTTTTTTGTCAAAAAATATAATAATTAAGCAGGAAAAGTAGAAGGATTATGAATTTGAGATAAGCTTGTGAAAAGGGAATTATATCAGCATCAAGGATAGCCCCACAGACAAAAAGCCAACATTAGTTTGAAATGGTCAGCAAAGATCTATGGAGTCTTAACAGACACATAATTAAGAGCAAAGAAAAGAGATGAGCTTGTGCCATTTATTTTGCTCAGACATTTCGTCAAACACATTTTCAACAAATTAGATCAACGAGATGTACAACGAAACCTTTATTTGATTTTCATCACAAAGCTGACCAACTCAACAGATTTCAGTTAGATTTCAATGGTGAGCGTAATTAAGAGCCAAGACATTATTATACTGTGGCATATCATCAAACATTATGAGCACTCAATATTTTTTTTATAAAAAACACCTTTGAAGCCATGCTAAATGGTATAAACTCATTGGGGAAGTAGGCAAACAACAAAATCGTCTTATCTTGTGGCTCAATACAATGCACCTTTCGAATTTGAGGATCGAGTTAACGAGATTTGAGGATCCAGTTGTTCATGGCTTAACAGAAAGAAACACAAAAGAAGAAAATATAAAAGCGAAATCCGTTACCTGAGATTGGAGGGACCATCTAAGACTTAACAAACCAATTGAATTCAGTGCTAGGTTTACATAAAATCGCATATGGACCCGAGATTTTCAATTAGATACTCGTAATCAAACCCTAACCGATGAAGAAGGGCGACGAAGAAGACTATTAATGGCGGCGACAATAAACGACGGTGAATAGAGGTAGCAATCGAAGACGAAGGTGGGGCGGACGAAGAAAGTCGACGACGAGCGACCAAGAGGAATCGTCATTGTCGTCCGAGAGAGCGGAAGAGAGGAGAGAGAGCGGAAAAAATTTAAAAATTAAAAAAAATCTAGTTATACCTACACACTTAATACCCTATAAAAATTTACCTACACACTTAATGTAACGCCCGAAATTTTATTAATTTTATTCCGGACTTAGAGCGCCTTGTAGTTTATCCCGTAGTCCCGAGATGCCGAGTGCCGAGATTTATTCTTAAGAAAATCCCGAGCCGACTCGTCGTTTTTCCCTTTTTCCCGCGTTCCGACCTTTCGTTCCGAGTCGAAGTGACAAGGGGTCATTTCTGACCCCTCGTTCCGGGCAAAAGAGGACAAGACAACTGTTTGTCCCCTCACTTTTGCAGCCCTTGTCCCCCTCTCTCTCTCCTCCCTTTCTCTTTCACGTTCATTCCTTTCCCTCTTCCTTCCATGGCTCCATCTTTGCTCCTTTCTCTTCTCTTCTTCCATTTTGTGTGGAGATCTTGCTGTGGACAGCTTGGAGAGGCATTCTAGATATGTGGTAAGCTCCTTCCTCTCCCTTACCTCTCTTCTTTGGCTGATCATCTTATCTTCTTTCCTCCTCTTCATCCATGGCCATAGATGAAGCTTTGAGAGGTTTTCACTCAAGTCCCTTGCATGCTTGTGATCTTAGCTCGATTAGGTCGAGGAGAGGTGCCTAAGACCAGTGGTGGGTGTTTGGAGAAGATCCAGCAAGAGAAGAAGCACTTGGGAGCCAAGGATCCACGATCGAGACGAAGAAGACGAGCTTCTGCAGCGTAACCGCGGGGGCGGATCATCACGGCCGCGGCGCGACGGCCTGCAGGGGCGGCTCAGCACGGGCGGCACAGCACGCCGCGGGTGCGGGCTCGGCATGGCCGGGGCGGCGGAAAGACTCACGACCCAGCACGCCGCGGGTGCGGCTCGGCATGGCCGGGGCGGCGGCCAGACTCACGCAGCACAAAGCGGCAACGGACGGCCGGGGCGCCGGCAACACGGGCGGGTGCGGCAGCACAAGGCCACGGCGGCGGACGGCCGCGGGTGCGGCTGGGCTCCAGCTCGGGGGCGGGCTCTGGCAGGCGACGCGGTCCTCGCGGGTGCGGCTCCTTGTTCCGCAGGGGCGGCTCCTGTGTCCGCAGGGGCGCCGGCTTGACTCCGCAGCCGCGGTTTCGGCAACAGTAGGTCCCTCCTCTCCTTTCCTCTTCGTTCCTTCCTTAGTATTGATGTTGGAGCTTGTTAGTAGCATGCCTAGGATGGATCTAGATTAGCTTGGAATGCCACTTAGTGGTTGTGAACCTAGGAGCCTTAAGGCTCGATGTAAGTGATGGATATGAGCATGTGAGCATGATGGACCTTCTAGGCTAGCTTGTGCCTCTTTTGGTTGAGGATTACTATCTTGTGGAATTATGGACTATTGTGGGCTGTTGCATGTGTTGAGAGTGTGATGAGTACTTGGGACCTAGGATGCGTTTCCTAGTTTGAGGGTTAGGTGATCTTGCGTAGATCACTAGAGTGAAGTCTAAGACTTCTTGAGTGTGAGTATGTATTGATATGCATATCTCTTGTGAGCAAGTTGTGGGCTTCCTCCTTAAGGAAGCAAGAGTGTGGTTGACTTGGGTTGGTGACGAGGTAAGTCTCCGGACTTACTTAGCTCGTATTTTACGTATTAGCATTGATGTGTGTTGGTAGTGTGTTGTTTATGTTCTTGTTATTAACTATTAAACCGGTAAATAGGACCACCGACCTTATATGTATATTTTGGCCCCAAGTGTATGATAACGGGTGGTGACAATTACTGCCTAGCCTTGCGTGGGTCTAGGGGATTCTCGGCGACTTGCCCGGCGCGGTTAGATGGTCGGGTGCATCCGTACCATTCTTTGCGGTGGGGGGGACCGAGGCGAGACCACGGTGGTTCTCGTGTCACAACCGAAGTTGAATTAGAACGGGATACGACTTAATGATGTAAAGATAATAAAACGTACTTGTGTGTTTTATGATGTGTGATATGTATATGTTTGTGCCTTCACCGCATTTCTAATACTTAGAATATGAGCTAACGGTTTTAAACCATTTGTGTAGATGACTTGCAGGTTAGGGATGCCGCCGAGTGAGGTGGAGGAGTGGACAGCCCGGATCTCCGTACATTATAGGACGGGGATGTTTTTTGGGTTATGTTTTCATATTGTGGTTTATGTGGTACGTTTTTAAGTTTCGTATTGGAGTTGTGTTGTTTTGAGGACTCGGCTGAGTTTCCATGTTGTAGTTTCTTACTTTTTCGGTTTCCGCATACATTATAAACGTTTTTGAGTTTGCCTTTATTTGTGCCTTGTTGGAAGGTCCGGTGAAATTGTTGTCAGGCTAAGGGTCGGGGACCCATTGTGAGGTCTCGCCCGTAGCACCCGAGTCCCGCGGATTTGGGGTGTTACACTTAATACGCTCCATAAAAAAACTGCAGTAATAACTAAATTATCTCTTCTTTTTTTTTAGTGTTTGTTAAGTAAAGCACAGTTAAGTTTTTCAAATGCATATATATTTATTTTAAATTTTTAATGCATAGTAAAAAAGAAATAACTTTAATAAAATTATTTAGTTTTTGACCACCTTGTAGAAAAAGATTAGTTAATCAAGTAAAAAATAAAAAGAATATATATTAAATTAGATAACTTTTATATTTATTTGTAAAAAAAAAATTTGAATATGTTAGGATTTGAGTTCTTCAAATAAAGATAATAACTATGTTTTATCCATTCATTAATTTATTAATAGGATTTGGTTATTTCAGACTAGTATTTTATCCGCACAAGGTGTGGAATTGAATTATAATAAATTGTTATCATCATGTTTTAAATTTTCTTTCAACTATTTACCTCTTAAAATAGTTTATTGTAAGTTTGTAACGGAACATGATGAGTAATTGAGTATGAATGAGATTGCATTATCGCATTAGCTTTCTTCTTTTTGTGATATATATATATATCCTTATTTTTAAAAAAAGGTAATTTATGTATTTTGTTTTGTTTAATATCACCTTACAAAAATAATCTAAATGAGTATCATAAACAATTAAGTTATTCCAAACGAACAAATTATTATTGTAGAACTATATCTTGTATTGTTTTTCTCATTACGATATTATTAATATTGAAGTACAAATATATACGAGAGAACTAGTGTATTACCCGTGCCTTGCACGGGATTTTGATAAAAAAATATTATTTGTTATTATATTTCTTTAAGGGATTATTTATAAACTATTTTTTTGTCATTAGATAGAGTAGATAATAAGCAATAAATATTTGTACACTTTACTTATAATATCATATAATATATTAATAAAATATCTAACCGTATAATAATTTATATTTTGATTTTCTCCCCCTTTATTATACTGATTCATATATTAATATAAATAGTACATTGGTAGCATATGATGTTAAATTAATTGTTATATATAAATTAATTTAAGAAATAACACAATCTCAGATAACAAAAAAGATGATTGGAAGGGATGGATTTAATTAAGATTTGATTTTAATATTTCGTTAAATAATTTTGAAATGAATAAACTTAATTAATATCTTGGTGGGTTGTGGTTAAATGCTAAAATGACACGTGACAGTGAGTATTTTTCTGCGTGATACGTGGCAAGGAGTGCTACTCCTATTATATATATATATAAGATTGAAGAAAAATAATTATTTGTAGTGTTTCAAAATTTCTGATTTAAAAAATGTACTACTACTATTTTTTTTTTAATTTCTTTTCGAATGCGGTTCATCATTGAAGATTTTTTATTATTTAAAGCTCGATTACAAAATATTTGAAAGGTTATTGTTTTCGTTATATTTGGAATTGGTTAAATGATAAATATTTTGAATTTTAAAATTTCGATTGTAGATTCTTTTAACAATCGAAAAACTAGAAACTTCAAATATGCTGGATATTTGGGAATTTCATATCATATTTATTTCGTTATATTATTATAATGTTTGCGTCATTTTTTTTTTAACGATCATACTATTAAAAAAAGGGTCCAATATAATATATCGAGGGTCCAATATAATATATCGGATATTTGGGACCATATACCCTGGACCACATTCGGGTAAAGGTTAGAGATGTGTTTGCGGTCATTTCTTTTAACATTTTTATTTATATCGACGTATATACGTTGTGAAAAAATCAATTTATTTACGTTTGTTTAACGATCCGGGGTATTTGGAAGTATACTGTAACACCCCAAATCCGTAGGACTCGAGGTGCTACTGGGCTAGGATCTCACAATGGATCCTGACCCTAGCCTGACAACAAGTTCACTGAATCTTATAACAAGGCACCGATAGATTAAATACAAAACATCAAACTGTTATAAAAGTATCAAAAGGTTATATAAGTACTGCTGAGTACAACAAAACATAACCATATACATGGTCAAAAGATCCCATCCCACGAGGACGACCCAGTGTACGGAGCCCTTAGCAGATCACCCCTCTAGATCACTCTGCAGCTCTAATAACCTGCAAAGGATCTACAACACGGTATAAAACCGTTAGCTAACCATACACATATATAAGAAGATGCATCAGCACAACACACACACCAACGAATAATAAAACACATCAACATGTTATCATACATTTACCCGGTTTATTATCTTAATAACGTCCAATCACTCAAGCGTATATATATATATATGAATATATGTGACACAAGGAATATAACCCTCGCCTCTGGGTGCTCATGGCAGCTGGAGTGGCCCTGGTCACACCCACCCGTGTACCCTGAGGGAATGGGGAGTGGCCAACCGTGTACCAAGTCTGACCCAACCACAAAGAACCGCCCATACTCTAAAGGGATGAAAGGGACAGCTGTCAAGCCCTACAATGGGCAATCACTATACCACAGGTCGGTGACCATCATAACGCGTGCTATAAAGCATATAAGAAACACCACTCATGCACACATCCAATATAAGGATGTCATCTAAGTAAGTCCTATGGACTTACCTCAACCTCAGGAGTAAACTCAACCACGATCAACTCTCAGAAACGTCCACTCCAATCTTGAGGACAACACTGCCTAATATCAAGGCATACAACATATATCAGACTCATATCCATCAAAGGGGTTACACCTAGACCCAAGGGATCCATAAGGATCATAACCTAACTCATAAACCTCAAAGCCATAACCGGCATACAGATATATCACAATCTCATCATTCTATCCTCGTACACATACATAGCATGCTACTAACCCGCTCATACTAGGAAAGGAAAGGATATACCTAACTCTAGGTAGATCCGGGACAAGACGCACCTGCGTGACAAAGAGACGCAAGGGCGGAGCAAGCAATCCGCAGGCGCGGCAAGACTCAGCCGCAGGCGCGGTGACAGCGGCCGCAGGCAACGCAGGCATGGCGCAGGCGCTGGGACAATGGCCGGGGGCGCGGCTTCTGGGCGGGGTGCGGTGACAAGGTACCCGTAGGGGCGCTTTGCTGGACCGCGGGGGCGTGTGCAGAAGATGATCCTGCGGTTCTTCTTTCACTCTTCACGTGATCAATTCACGTCTCTTCCATTCCAAAACCACATACAACCATATACAAACAAAAACTAACATCAACAGACATCTATACATGCATCTAATCCTAAGCTAAGGAGAAAGAACAAGAAAGAAAGAAGGAAAGAAGGATGAAGAAGCAAGGAACTCACCACTACTGTTGGTCTAGGCAAGACAAGATCACAACCACTATCTCAGCTGGCAGCACAAGCTCAGCTACTAAGCACATCCTCAACCTCAGCAAGGCCACAACACAAATTCTCTTCCAAACCCAAGGGAAAACAAGAACAAGATCAAGGAGATGAAGGAGGAAGCAAGAAGACGTAGGAAGGCTGGGAATGAAGTGATGAAGAAGCCCTTGATCAGCTAAGGAAAAGAATAAGAGGAGGAAAGAGTAAAGCACGGTCAAAGGTCAACAAAGCCGGCTGCAGCCGCCGGAAACCGCAAGGGCGGTTCCCTGAGCCAGGGGCGGCACACAAGCTCGCGGAGGCGGCTAGGCTAAATCTCAACCAAAGCCAATCTCGGCTAAAGTCAAATCTCGGTCCGAAAGACTAAGGCTCTTACACCTCACCCACCTAAAAACAAGTTTCGTCCCGAAACTTGTAAAATCCTCAAACCACTCGGACTCATAAGCCGAGGTATAATCCTCTATAACCTCAAACATAAGCATGGAGGAAATCATCAACTCCAGCAACAAACTGTACTATCCAGGGCATAAAGGAAAACCATCTCTAGCCAAACCATAAACACATCACAAGGCATAGAGGAATCACATCTCTAGCCGTATCATAACCATAATAGAAAGGCATGGAGGAAAGAGCCATCTCCAGCTATAAACAATCGCACTAGCACAACAGGATCTAATAAGATCATAATCACATCATAGCTAGCACGAAAATAAACACATCAGGGCATATAAGCACATAAGCATAACACTCACCAAGGTAGTACTAAGATCTACTCGTGATCCTACTGGTGCATCTAACTCGGCATAGAACTCTGGATAGTTCCTCTAGATACTATCCTCAGTCTCCCATGTAGCCTCATCAGGTCCTTGTCTCGACCACTGTATCCTCAACATAGGAATGTTCTTCAAACGCAGGCGTCTCATACCTCGTTCTAGGACTGCAATAGGGTGCTCAGCAAAATGTGTTGGGCTCAACCAAATCATCATAACTCACAATGTGTCTCGGATCTGGTATGTACTCCCTCAGTTGAGACACGTGAAATACAGGGTGAACACCCTCTAATCTCGGAGGCAAAGCCAATCTGTATGCTGTACTCCCAACCCGATCCAAATCTCGAACGGTCCGACATATCGGGGCTCAACTTCCCCTTAATGCCAAAACGCCTAACACCTCGTGTCGGAGACACTCTCAGCCACACATGGGCGCCTACTCTGAACTCTAGAGGTCTACGCCTCCTATCAGCATATGACTTCTGACGGCTTTGAGCATTCAGCATCCTCTCTCTAATCAATGCTACACGAGCTACATCATCCTGAATCTGATCAGGTGCTAAACCACTAACACTGCTCTGCTCATCCCAGCATAACGGGGTACGACATCTCTGTCCATACAGTGCCTCATATGGGGCCATCCCAATCGATGCATGCCAGCTGTTGTTGTATGAGAACTCAACAAGTGGGAGATGATCCGTCCACTTGTCCCCAATCCAACACACAAGCTCGCAGCATATCCTCTAAGGTCTTAATGGTCCTCTCTGACTAACCATTTGTCTGAGGATGGAACACAGTTGTGAAGTGCAAACTCCCTAGGGCAGTCTGAATTTGCTGCCAAAACCTCGAGGTAAATCGTCCATCTCTGTATGAGACGATCGTCCTCGGTACACCATGGAGTCTCACTATCTGCCTAGTGTACTCCTCAGCTAATCTACTCACTAGCCACGTCTCCCTAATAGGAATGAAACGTGCCGTCTTCGTCAATTTGTCCACTATGACCCAGATGGCATCAAAACTCCAGCTCAACCTCAGTCAGTCACAAAATCCATGGTGACGTCCTCCCACTTCCTCTGTGGAACAGGAAGTGGATGGAGCTCACCTCCAGGTCTGCTATGTTATATCTTGACCTGCTGGTAGGTCGCACACTGTGCCACAAATCTGGCCACATCGGGCTTCAGCCCTCGCCACCAATATAGACGTCTCAAATCCTGATACATCTTACTCGTACCTGTATGTACAGAGTAAGTGTATAGTGAGCCTCCTGTAAAATCCTCTGCCTCAGCTCTGTATCAGCAAGTACACAGACGTGACCGCGGCGCCTCAAAACTCCATCTGCTCCAAGCAGGAACTATGGTGCCTCATCCCGAGACATCCTATCTCTTATCCTCTGTAAAGTCGGGCATGTCTCCTGTTTCCGTCGGATCTCATCCAACAGATAAGGAAGGACTCTAATGTATGCAGCTGGGCATCCTCATCAGGAAACTAGATGTCCAGCTCTAGCAAAAATAAGATCTCTCTGCAACTGATGTTGAACTGTCAGCCTCGCAATCGCCTGCTCTCGAGGCGTCTTCCTGCTCAGGGCGTCGCGACAACGTTCGCCTTCCCGGATGGTACAGAATCTCTAAATCAAAGTCCTTGATCAGCTCGAGCCACCTACGCTGGCGGTTATTCAATTCCCGCTGCGTGAAAATGTACTTCTGACTCTTATGGTCTGTGAAAATCTGACATGTAGCACCATACAGGTAATGTCTCCAGATCTTCAGTGCATGAACTACCGCTGCCAACTCCAAATCATGGGCGTGGGTAGTTCTCCTCATACGTGTCGAGACGCAAAGCAATAACTCTGCCTCTCTCACATCAAGCCTAGCTTGGATGCATCACTGTATACCACAAAATCCTCTATACCTCTAGCTATGCCAAAACAAGAGCAGAAGTCAGACGTCTCTTTAGCTCCTCAAAACTCTACATACACTGATCAGACCAAACAAATCTGGTAGTCTTCCTCAACAAACTCGTCAGTGGACGGGCAATCACAAAAACCCTCCACGAAGCGTCTGTAATAACCGTAGGCCAAGGAAGCTACGTACTTCCTTGACGTTCATCGGTGTAGTCCATACTGCTACTGCCTGCTCAATCTTGGCCGGAACCACCTTAATTCCTTCAACTGATACCACATGACCCAGGAATGCTACCTCTGGCATCCAAAACTCGCACTTAGAGAACTTAGCATAAAGTTCTCTATCCCGCAAAGCCTGCAATACAGTCCTCAAATGTCCTGCATGCTCCTCTCCACTGCGAGAGTATACCAGAATGTCATCTATAAAGACCTCCACAAAATGATCCAGGAAGTCGATGAAGATACTGTTCATCAACTCCATAAAAACTGTTGGGCATTCGTAAGCCCAAATGGCATCACTACAAACTCGTAGTGTTCTGTCCAGTACCACTAGTCTGCCCAGTACGCTGTCTCTTCTCAAACCCTCCGGTCTGAGAAGCTCTCCTCTGTCCAGCTCGTTCCTCTCATAGTCGGAGCTCTGTCCTGATAATCCATCAGAGACTCACAGTGGAAACCCGTCATATAGGTCCGGGTAGTATCCCTCAGTCGTCGGGAAAAGAGATAGACATGCTGATCTGCAAAAGGTGCAGCTGGTCCCAGTAATGCCAGCTCCTCTTGAAACCTCCTGATAGCCTCGGAGATTGGTACATCCTCAAACCCAGCCTCCACAAAATAGCAGTTTTTGCCTCCTCAGTTAGGCAGGGCAAAAACGCTCTCTGATCATAGTCCTCATATGCTCATAACTAGTAACCTGACCCCGTACTGATCTCCACCAGTGTTGTGCCAAGTCCCGGAATAAAGTCTGCACCAACTCGATCTGTCTTTCCATTGGACATCTAATGGACTCCAGAGCTAAGTCCACATGCCTTCAACCAGGTATCTGGTCTAGGCCCTCGATGCTTCTCTCGAACCTGAGGAATCTCAACAGCATGTGCCTGTACAGCTGGCACCTGAGTCACTCCGTGGGATCTCTCAAATGGTCCCTCCTGTGCCTGTAAATCTGGGACACGTCTACCGGCTCTAGCAGCCTCCTCTACTCGTCTGATATAAGAACGAAACTTTGATCCCCATGGAGACACGATCAGACTCACCAGACTGGGCTCTCTGTGACCCCAGTCTCTCAGCTGCCCGTTCTCAGTCTCAGGAACGGCACTCTCAGCAACCTCCTCATGTATCTCTCCCGCTGCATGTGAACCGCCAGCAGGAGTCCTACCCCGTCCCCTACCTAGAGGGGGTCTACCTCTACCCGTCTAGCTGCAAGGTAAGGCTCTAGTCTGAACCATCTGCAGAAGACGTAAACCTAACTTAGAAGGCTATATATATGCCATATGTATAGATATATATCAAATCAATAACAACAGAATATCTATATAATATCTATACTGTCGAGATCTTCAAAGGGGTGATGGCTCACGTACACGATATCCCAAAATATTTGTACTCATTTCAAAACCAAAACCTTTTGAAAAGTCAGACCCTTTTAGGGTTCTGTTTATTTATCTATTCGACCTTTATCCCAGATTACTAGTGCCATTGTTGTCAACCTGGGCTCTAATACCAAATTTGTAACACCCTAAATCCGTAGGACTCGAGGTGCTACTGGGCTAGGATCTCACAATGGATCCTGACCCTAGCCTGACAACAAGTTCACTGAATCTTACAACAAGGCACGGATAGATTAAAACGAACATAAAATACTAATATATATATATATATATATATATATATATATATATATATATATATATATATATATAGTCATATCAAAAGGTAATACAGAGTAACTGATGAGTACAAAGTCAAAATATAAAATCCGTACAACATAAATATCCCATATCCCACGATATCGCCCCAGTGTACGGAGCCCTCAGCAAATCACCCCTCTGGATCACTCTGCAGTTCTCCTAACCTGCAAAGGATCTACAACACGGTATAAAACCGTTAGCTAACCATACACATATATAAGAAGATGCTAGAGCACAAACACACATCAGGAATCATAACACATCAACATGCTTTCACACATTTACCCGTTTATTATCTTTATAACGTCAATCACTCAAATAGTATATAGATCTGCATATGAAAATATGTGACACGAGGAATGTATATAATCCTCGCCTCTGCGTGCAATAGCTAGCTGGAGTGGTATCAGCGCACCTTCCCGTATACCATAAGGAGTGGTCAGTGCCCTTCCCGTGTACCAGAACTAACTAGCTTACAGAGAACTTCTCAGACTCCACTACGGGATGAAAGGTAAGTTGTCACAGCCACTACAATGGCGGTCAATATAACATAGGTCGGTAATGAACCATATCGCATGCTATAAAGCATATAACAAACACCACTCATGCATACATCCAATATAAGGATGGTAGCTAAGTAAGTCCTATGGACTTACCTCAACCTCAGTAGTAGTCTCAACCACGATCTCCAACACGGTCCACTCCAATCTGGAGGACAACACTGCCTAACAACAAGGCATAACAATATATCACACTCATATCAATCAAAGGGTCACACCTAGACCCAAGGGATCCGTAAGGATCGTATCCTAACTCATAAACCTCAAAGCCATAACTAGCATAACGATAACGTACTCATCATCATTCTAACCTCATACACGTACCTTGCTTGCTACTAACCCTCATACTAGGAAAGGAAAGGATCTACCTAACTCTAGGTAGACCCGGGACAAGACGCACCTGCGTAACAAGAGAGATGCAGGGGCGGAACAGGAAACCCGCAGGCGCGGCAAGGCTCAGCCGCAGGCGCGGTGACAAAGGCCGCATACAACGCAGGCACGGCGCAGGCGTTGTGGCACGGCTTCCGCAGGCATGGCGCGCGCTGTGGCACGGCTTCCGCAGGGGCGGCGGCTTCCAGCGGGGGCGGCGACTGTGCATAACGTGATCCCGCGATCCCTCTTCAGCTCTTCATGTGATCAAATCACGTCTTCTCTCATCCAAAACCACACACATACATATACATACACATTCCAACATCAATCTACATTCAATTCATCTAATCCTAAGCTAGGAAGAGGAATCAAGGAAGAAAGAAAGGAAGAAGAAGCAAGAAGCTCACATCTACTACTATGATCACCCAAGGGAAGAACAAACACACTCTCAGCTGGCATCACAAGCTCAACAATCATACACAAAAGCAACCTCAGCAAAGCCACACCACAAAATTCCTCTTGCAAACTTCTCAAGAGAACTCACACACAAGATCAAGGAGATGAAAGAGGAAGAAGAACGTAAGGAAGGCTGAAGAAAGAAGTGAAGAAGGAAACCCTTGCTCAGCAAGGTAAGGAGAAAGTAAGGAAAAGAGGGTAAAGCACGGTCAAAGAGGTCAACAAAGTCGGCTGCAGCCGCAGGAAAACCGCGGGGCGGTTCACTGGCGCCCGCGGGAGCGGAAACTCGCTGGGAGGCACACAAGCCCGCGGGGGCGGCTAAGGTAAAAACTAGGTCCAAAAGACTAAGGCTCTTACAAAGGTAGCATTCCTGGGTCATGTTGTTACAACTGAAGGGATTAAGGTGGATCCGGCCAAGATTGAGGTTGTAGCAGCTTGGACTACACGACGAACGTCAAGGAAGTAAGTAGCTTCCTTGGCCTAGCCGGTTATTACAGACGCTTTGTGGAGGATTTTCTGTGATTGCCCGTCCACTGACGAGTTTACTGAGGAAGACTACCAGATTTGTATGGTCTGATCAGTGTATGCAGAGTTTTGAGGAGCTGAAGAGACGTCTGACTTCTGCTCCTATTTTCGCACAGCCAGAGGGTACAGAAGATTTTGTGGTTTATAGTGATGCATCCAAGTTAGGCTTGGGATGTGTATTGATGCAGCAAAGCAGAGTGATTGCTTATGCGTCTCGACAGCTGAAGACGTATGAGGAGAACTACCCGACTCATGATCTGGAGTTAGCAGCGGTAGTTCATTCCTTGAAGATCTGGAGACATTACCTGTATGGTGCTACATGTCAGATCTTCACAGACCATAAGAGTCTGAAGTATATTTTCACGCAGCGGGAATTGAATAACGCGCCAGCGTAGGTGGCTTGAGCTGATCAAGGACTTTGATTTGGATATTCTGTACCATCTAGGGAAGGCGAACGTTGTCGCTGACGCCCTGAGCAGGAAGACGCCTCGAGAGCAGGCGATTGCGAGGTTGACAGTTCAGCATCAGTTGCAGAGAGACCTGATCTGGTTAGAGTTTGGACATCCAGTTTCCTGATGAGGATGCCCAGTTGCGTACGTTAGAGGTTCTTCCTGATCTGTTGGGTGAGATCCAACATAAGCAGGAGACCTGCTTGACACTGATGACGATACGAGATAGGATGTCTCGAGATGAGGCACCACAGTTCCTGCTAGGAGCAGATGGAGTATTGAGGCACCGCGGTCGCGCGTCTGTGTACCCGTTGATGCGGATCTACGGCAAAGGATTTTACAGGAGGCTCACTGTACGCCTTATTCAGTACACCCAGGTACGAGTAAGATGTACCAGGACTTGAGACGTTTATATTGGTGGGGAGGCTGAAGCCCGATGTGGCCAGATTTGTGGCATAGTGTTCAACCTGTCAGCAGGTCAAGATAGAGCATTCAAACCTGGAGGTGAGCTCCATCCACTTCCTGTTCCACAGAGGAAGTGGAGGACGTCACCATGAATTTTTTGACTGGGCTGAGGTTGAGCCGGAGTTTTGATGCTATCTAGGTTATAGTGGGACCGACTGACGAAGACAGCATGTTTTATCCCTATGAGGGAAACGTGGCCGGTGAGAAGATTAGCTGAGGAGTACACTAGGCAGATAGTGAGACTCCATGGTATACCGAGGACGATCGTTTAGATAGAGATGGGCGATTTACCTCGAGATTCTGGGCAGCAGATTCAGGCTACCCTGGGGACGAGTTTACACTTCACTACTGCGTCCATCCTCAGACAGATGGTCAGTCAGAGAGGACCATTCAGACTCTGAGGATATGCTGCGAGCTTGTGTGTTGGATTGGGACAAGTGTGGACGGATCATCTCCCACTTGTTGAGTTCTCATACAACAACAGCTGGCATGCATCTACTGGGATGGCCCCATATGAGGCACTGTATGGATAGAGATGTCATACCCCGTTATGCTGGGATGAGCAGAGCAGTGTTACTGGTTTGACACCTGATCAGATTCAGGATGATGTGGCTCGAGTAGCACTGATTAGAGAGCGGATGCTGACTGCACAGAGCCATCATAAGTCATATGCTGATAGGAGGGCGTAGACCTCTAGAGTTCAGAGTTGGAGCCCATGCGTGGTTGAGAGTGTCTCCGACACGAGGTGTTAGACGTTTTGGCATTAAGGGGAAGTTAAGCCCCCGATATGTCGGACCGTTCGAGATTCTGGATCGGGTATGGAGCGCAACATACAAATTAGCCTTGTCTCCGAGATTAGAGGGTGTTCACCCTGTATTTCACGTGTCTTAGCTGAGGGAGTACATACCAGATCCGAGACATATTGTGAGTTATGATGATTTGGTGGTCGAGCCGGACCACACTTTTGTTGAGGCACCCTATTGCATTCCTAGAACGAGGTATGAGACGCCTGCGTTCGAAGGACATTCGTATGTTGAGGATACAGTGGTCGAGACGAGGACCTGATGAGGCTACATGGGAGACTGAGGATAGTATCCAGAGGAACTATCTAGAGTTCTATGCCGAGTTAGATGCAGCCAGTAGGGATCACCGAGTAGATCTTAGTACTATTTTTTGGTGAGTATTATGTGCTTATATGATTATATGCTATGATGTGTTTATTTTCATACTAGCTTTGATGTGATATATGATCTTATTAGATCTTGTTGTGCTAGTATGATTATTGTTTATAGCTGGAGATGACTCTTTCCTCCATGCTAATGTGATACGTTTAGGGATTCAGCTGGAGATGTTATTCCTCCATGCTATTTGATGGACATAGTGTTGTTGGATATGTTTTTCCTCCATGCCTTTCGGTTATGAGTATGATACGGCTAGAGATGTGATTCCTCTATGCCTTGTGATGTGTTTATGGTTTGGCTAGAGATGGTTTTCCTCTATGCCCTGGATAGTATAGTTTTGTTCCTGGAGTTGATGATTTCCTCCATGCTTGTGTTTGAGGTTGTAGAGAGAGTTGTACCTTGGCTTGTGAGTCCGAGTGGTTTGAGGATTTTTACAAGTTTCGAGACGAAACTTTTTTTAGGGGGGTGAGATGTAAGAGCCTTAGTCTTTTGGACCGAGTTTGCCTTAGCCGAGATTTGGCTTTAGCCGGGATTGATCTTAGCCGCCCCCGGGGGCTTGTGTGCCGCTAGCGGGTTTCCGCTCCGCGGCCCCAGTGAATTGCGGTTTCCCTGCGGCTGCAACCGGTTTTTGTGACGGTTGACTCGTGCTTTACTCTCTTCCTATTTCTTCTTTCCTTGCTGAGCAAGGGTTCCTTATCACTTATTACCAACTTCCTACGTCCTTCTTGCTTCTCCTTCTCCCTCCTTGATCTTGTTCTTGATTTCCTTTGGTTTGGAAGGGAATTGATGTGGCTTTGATGAGGTTGATGCTAGTGGATGTGATTTGTTGAGCTTGAGAGCCAGTGATAGTGTGTGGGTGATCTTTTCCTTGCTGCATAGGACCACAAGTGGGGTAAGCTCCTTGTTTTCTTCATCCTTCTCTTTCCCTTTCTTTGATTCCATCTTCCTTAGCTTAGGATTAGATGATTTGATCATAGATTAATGTTAGTATATGTATGTATATGCATGTGTATGATTTTGGAATGGAAGAGACGTGATTTGATCACGTGAAGAGTGAAAGAGGACTCGCGGGACTACGTTCTGCACTGTCGCCGCCCGCGCTTGGAAGCCGCCGCCCCCTGCGGAATCCGTGCCACAGCGCCTGCGCCGTGTCTGCGTTGCCTGCGGCCATTGTCACCGCGCCTGCGGCTGAGCCTTGCCGCGCCTGCGGGTTGCCTTACTCCGCCCCTGCGTCTCTCTTGTCACGCAGGTGCGTCTTGTCCCGGGTCTACCTAGAGTTGGGTAGATCCTTTTCTTTCTAGTATGATTGGGGTAGTAGCATGCTAGGTACGTGTATGAGGTTAGAATGATGATGAGTATAATATCATCTATGCCGATTATGGCTTTGAGGTTTATGAGTTAGGATACGATCCTTATGGATCCCTTTGGTCTAGGTGTGACCTTTGATGGATATGAGTTGATATATTGTTATGCGTTGTTATTAGGCAGTGTTGTCCTCCAGATTGGAGTGGACTGTGTTTGAGATCGTGGTTGAGACTACTACTACTGAGGTTGAGGTAAGTCCATAGGACTTACTTAGCTACCATCCTTATATTGGATGTATGCATGAGTGGTGTTTGTTATATGTTTTATAGCATACGATATGGTTCATTACCGACCTATCATATATTGACCGCCTATTGTAGTGGATGTGACAACTTACCTTTCATCCCCTAGTGGAGTCTGGGAAGTTCTTTGTAGTCTAGTTAGATCTGGTATACGGGAAGGGCACTGACCACTCCTTATGGTATACGGGAAGGTGCGATGATACCACTCCAACTAGCTATTGCAATCAAAGGCGAGGATTATATACATTCCTCGTGTCACATATATTCATATGCAGATATATATACTATTTGAGTGATTGACGTTATAAAGATAATAAACCGGGTAAATGTGTGAAAGCATGATGATGTGTTATGATTCCTAATGTGTGTTTGTGCTCTTGCATCTCTATATATATGTGTATGGTTAGCTAACGGTTTTATACCGTGTTGTAGATCCTTTGCAAGTTAGGAGAGAGCTGCAGAGTGATCTAGAGGGGTGATCCGCTGAGGGCTCCGTACACTGGGGCGATATCGTGGGATATGGGATATTGTTGTACGGATATATATATTTTGATTTTGTACTCAGCGGTTACTCTGTATTACCTTTTGATATATATATATATATATATATATATATATATATATATATATATATATATATATATATATATATATATATCAGTTTTATGTTTTGTTTTAATCTATATGTGCCTTGTTGTAAGATTCAGTGAACTTGTTGGTAGACTAGGGTCAGGATTCATTGTGAGATCCTAGCCCAGTAGCACCTCGAGTCCTACGGATTTGGGTGTTACAAGGATCCGGTAGGAACACTCCTTAGAGTAGGGAGTAGGGAGTTATTTACAACCGTTAGATAAAAAAATGAACGTTTGTGATTAAAGGACCACAATAAGCTATTAAAGGGGTGTTCTAGTAGATTGTTCATAGGTTATTAATAAACCTATAATAGATTTGTCTTTATGGAAAGATTATATGTTATTTTGGCTGAATAATCTTTACATCGAAATAAATTAATTTTTGTCGATTATGTTCACAGTTTGAAATTATAGGTCGTTAAATTGTAAAGGTTATAATTATAGGTAGTTAATTTACTATGTTAAAATTATAGATAGTTAAAATACGTATTTTAAATTAATAGGTCGTTAAAATACCTAGTTTAAAATTATAGGTCGTTAAATTGTATAGGTTATAATTATAGGTAGTTAATTTACTATGTTAAAATTATAGGTCGTTAAAATACGTATTTTAAAATTTTAGGTCGTTAAATGTCTAAGTTAAAATTATAGGTTGTTAAATTACAATGTTAAAATTATAGGTCGTTAAAATACCTAGTTTAAAATTACAGGTCGTTAAATTGTATAGACTATAATTATAGATGGTTAATTTACTATGTTAAAACTATAGGTCATTAAAATACGTATTTTAAACTTATATGTCGTTAAAATACCTAGTTTAAAATTATAGTCGTTAAATTGTATATGTTATAATTATAGGTGGTTAATTTACTATGTTAAAATTATAGGTCGTTAAAAATACGTATTTTAAATTTATAGGTCGTTAAAATACCTAGTTTAAAATTATAGGTCTTGAAATTGTATACGTCATAATTATAGGTGGTGAGTTCACTATGTTAAAAATTATTAGGTCGTTAAAATACGTATTTTACATTTATATGTCGTTAAATGTCCAAGTTTATAATTTTAGGTGGTTAAATTACAATGTTAAAAATTATAGGTCGTTAAACTACCTAGTTTAAAATTATGTCATTAAATGTCTAGGCTATAATTATAGGTGGTTAAATTACTATGTTAAAATTATATGTCGTTAAATTACATAGTTTAAAATTATAGGTCGTTAAATGTCTATGTTATAATTATAGGTGGTTAAATTACTATGTTCAAATTATAGGTCGTTAAAAATACCTAGTTTAAAGTTATATGTCGTTAAATGTATATGTTATAATTATAGGTGGTTAAATTACTATGTTAAAGTTATAGATCGTTAAAATACTTAATTTAAAATTATATGTCGTTAAATGTCTAGCTTATAATTATAGTTGGTTAAATTATTAATTCAAAATTAAAGGAAGTCAATGATCTTAATTTAATTTGATAACTTTATTCGTCAACTTTAAACTCTATAATAAGTCAATGATCTTAATTAATTATATCAAATAATTACCATTTATTTGGGTTAATCATGAACGTCCATCAAAATCAATCTAATGGATATTAATAGTCCCTACTCCATATGATTGTTTTATGTGAACGTCCCTGATTAATAGTTGTATTTGGTAATATTGAAATAATTATTGATTAAGATATTATATTGCCAAATTTAGATGTGTAATAGTATACCAATTAAGTTAAAATATATGATATATTCAATATTCACAATCGTTTCATCTCATCACCTACTTAAACCAAAACTAAAAAATATAACGATCGTTAAATCATTAAAAAATTATAATGGCCTAACAAATTAACGACCGTAATTTTACGCCGGCGAAACTTTATTAATCTAGTTAACAACCGTAATTTTAGTGACCTAACAAATTAACGACCTAATATTATAATGACCTAACAAATTAATGACCGTAATTTTAACGGCTTAACAAATTAACGACATAAAACATACTTAACCACCGGCGAAACTTTAGTAATCTAGTTAACGACCGTAATTTTAATGACGTAGCAAATTAACGACCTAAAATTTTAATGACCTAACAAATTAACGACCGTAATTTTTAACGGCTTAACAAATTAATGACCTAAAACATATTTATTCGCCGGCGAAACTTTATTAATCTAGTTAACGACCATAATTTTTAATGACCTAACAAATTAACGACCTAAAATTATAATGTCCTAACAAAATTAACGACCGTAATTTGAACGGCTTAACAAATTAACGACCTAAAACTATAAAAAACTAACAAATTAACGACCGTAATAGCCCATTAATTTCGACCATAATTTTAACGATCTAACAAGTTAACAAACGTAATTTTAATACCTAATGAGTAGTTGATACATAACGACCAGTTGGTTATATTTTAACGATCATCACATATATAACATAACGTTCGTGATGATAAAAAACAACCGTTTATATTTTTTAAAATAAATTTGGAGACTTGTTAGTCAAAATTAATATATATTCTTTTCTATTTTATCGATATATTATATGCTAGTCAATTAAATATGAACAATCCAATAAAACTCACCTATTTAAGCTTACTATGGTCATTCTATCATGGACGTTCAATATTTGATCTGACGGATGTTAGAAGTTCCTACTCCCTGCTCTAAGAGAAGTTTCCACCGGATCCTCACCCTATATATATATATATATATATAATATATATATGGATAGGATAAATTAAGAACCAAAGTTACGGTAAGAAATAAGAACACCTAAGAGCCGCACGATTAAGTAATGAGCGTCTAAGATGAGTCGATTGATTATGGTAATTTTTCATTGCAATTATTATGATATCAATATGTTTGGAAACTAAGAGATACGCATCACCTTTATATCTCCTCAAATAGAAATAAACTATTACCACATTTCATTAATTGTGCACGAAATGTTGTAGAAGTTTTGAAACATGTATTGTGTACGTTGACTATAAGCATATTTTTATTGACACAGATGTTTGTTTTCTTTTTTAAAAAATTTTATCTGTCCGTGTAATTAGTAATCATGATAATTCATTTTCTACAAGTTTTCTTAATACTGCATCATATTAAGGGTCATATTTTACTCGTGCATCTAAATGTATGTGAATAGAATTGACGAATGGTATATATAAATTTTAATGTATTTATGTGTAATTGTGTTTGTTATTTGTGTATTGTAATATAAAATACGTATAATAACCGAAATTTTTAATAATTTCCCCAAGTTTTAAAATTTTAAAATAACTTAATTTAATTACTTTACAATTTTATTGAATCCGAGAAATCGAAACGGAAACAAAGAAATAAATAACACGGATCCAAACCCAATAGCCAAACCGGTCCCCTTTTTATTTTTTCTTATTGAGCCGAAAACCCGAAATGAATACAGGAAATAAACCAATCGGATTTGAAACCGGTCGTTTAATCCGAAACTAAACCGGACCGTTTTTTTTATAAAACTGAACCAGCCAGCTATCACCCCTCAGCTAACCGGCCCAACTAGCACGGCCCACACGGCCTGGCCTTCTCTTGTTTTTGGCCTTGGGACGCGTGTTTCTTGGGCCTGACAGGATCGAACGGGCAATGCAAAGGACGAGCCTCCTCCTGCGTTTCGTCTTCCCCGAGTATCTTCACACCTCGTCAACGGCCGATTGATTATCGACATTGAAGGTGAAGTGAATGCCGCATTGAAGACGCCGACTACTTCCCCCAACCTCACGTCCTCGCCGCCATCGAGCCTCAGACATTTCTCTTCGCCCCGATCCCAAGCGTCCACACCCTACAACCTCCTTAGTACACTCTCTTCCCTCTGTCGATAATCAAACACGCCGGCAATTAACGAAACCGCTCCCTCCTTCCTCTCTCTTCATTTTGACCGCCTTCTCCCGACCCCTACACGTTGCTTCTTCTCCTCTGCACTGCTCGACTAGCTCCCCTCTTCCGAGCTTCTACAACTCTGCCTCCCTCACCGTTTCTGTATGATCTTCCCGTCACCACAGCGGGTAGGCGGCAGACCTCGACCCCGCCGGCGAGCGTATACCCCGAGCTCTCCATTAACCTGTACACACCGAATTAAGAGGTTAAGAGGGACGCTTACCCGTACATGAGCAACGGGCACGGGATCTTCATCCGTCTCTGAGTGTTGTCTGGAGTGGTAGCCGACAAGGTGTCTCCTACTACCGCCCATGCTCGAACCTGGGATCTGTTGGCCATCAAGTAACCCCTTGGTACCATTTGGTACCGGTTAACCTCCTTTCGATCCAATTTTTACTCCGGTTAGTTCCGTAACCGCTTTTCGTTTCGCTAGTTTAATTTCCGATGTTAGATAACTATTTATATGAATTACAATAATTATTCTTGTAAGTGTGTTATTTAGTTAGTTTGGTTAGCGGGATATCGTTAGAGGAATTACTAGAGAACGCCGGAAAAATAGAAGTTGGAAGTCAGTTTAGTGAACTTAAAGAGTGTTATAAAATCGGAATTAAATGATAGGAAGAGACGCTGAGATGATGTTAACGAGTTTGCTAAATTTTCGAGTTAGTGAGGTATTAAGGAAGTTACGAATAATTGCGGAATTAGCTAGAAGAACCGAGATGTGGAGTTAGCATACTTGAGACGTACGTTATTGAAACCGAACCGCTTCAGCCTTGTTAATTTAGTTCCGCTAAATTAACGGTCGATGATAAATAAATAACTAAGTAGCAACTAACTAAGTATTTAAATGCTTTGGTTATTTAGTTGGTAAAATCAAATAGTAGAATGACGTTGAGGAATTGTTAGAGAACGTGAGGAGCAACAAAGTTTGATGATGAGTTTAGATAAAGCTATGTTTGTTTAGTAACCGGGAATATGTTTGATATGGCTTTGATGCCAGATAATGATAGAAGTCGTGTGATAACTGGAAAGGGACATCTAGGTCCGTAAACTTAGGACGTGAACAATGTCAAGGTATCGATGCTAGATATCATACCCTGCTTGATTAGAATGATAAGTAGAATGGTATTAAGTGTTGAACCCATTCTGAGGATGGATAAATGTGGAACAGGATAATTGGATCTCTGACTGCCAAGATCGCGAGACGTTGAGACCAGTACTGATAAGGTGAGTTAGTAGGACTCACTTAGCTACCTTTTTATATTGAGTGTGTGTAACACCCCAAATCCGCGGGACTCGGGATGCTACGGGCGAGACTTCACAATGGGTCCCGACCCTTATCTTGACAACAATATCACCGGACCTTTCCAACAAGGCACAAATAAAGGCGAAAACTCAAAATGTTTTTAATGCATGCGGAAACCGAAATGTAACGAATACAAAGTGGAAACTCAGCCGAGTCCTCAAAACAACATAACCCAAATATGAAAGTCTAAAACGTACAACAACATCCACAACTAACGATATGAAACATAAACCAAAAACGCCCCCGTCCTATAATGTACATAGACCCCGGCTGTCCACTCCTCCACCTCACTCAACAACGTCCCTAACCTGCAAGTCATCTACACAAACGTTTAAAACCATTAGCTAATATTCTAAGCATTAGAAAAGCGGTGAAGGCACAAACACATACATAACACAAAACATAAAAACACACAAATCCGGTTTATTATCTTTTTCATTATTAAGTCGTATTCCGTTCTAATTCAACATCGGTTTGTGACTTGAGAACCACTGTGGTCCCGCCCCGGTCCCCACTTACCGGCAAATAATGGTCGGATCCACCCGACCATATCACCCGCCGGGCTAGTCGCCGAGATCCTCCTAAGCTTCACACAGAGCCAGGCAGAATGTCACCGCCGTTATCATACACTTAGGCCAAAATATACATAAGGTCGGTGGTCCTAATTACCGGTTTTAATTGTTATAACAAGAAACATAAACACACAACCACCGAACACACATCAATGCTAATACATAGAATACGAGCTAAGTAAGTCCGGAGACTTACCTCGTCACCCAACCCAAGTCACCACACTCTTGCTTCCTTAAGGAGGAAGCCCACAACCTGCTCACAAGAGATATGCATATCAATACATACTCACTCTCAAGAAGTCTTAGACTTCACTCTTAGTGATCTATGCAAGATCACCTAACCCTCAAACTAGGAATGCATCCTAGGTCCCAAGTACTCACCACACACTCTTCACACATGAAACAACCCACAACAATTCATAATTCCACAAGATATTAATCCTCAACCAAAGAGGCACAAGCTAGCCTAGAAGATCCAACATACTCACATGCTCATATCCATCAACTATATCGAGCCTTAAGGGCTCTTAGGTTCACAACCACTAAGTGGCATTCTCAAGCTACTCTAGGCCATCCTAAGCATGTTACTAACATGATTCAACAACAAATCTAAGGAAGGAACGAAGAGTGAAGGAGAGGAGAAGCCTACTTTTGTAGAACCGCAGCCGCGGAGTCGAGTTGGCGCCCCCTGCGGACACAGGGCCGCCCCGCAGAACTAGGAGCCGCACCCGCGGTGGCTGCGTCGAGTGACAGGAGCCGCCCTTGCGGCCGTGCTGGGCCGCACCCGCGGCCGTGCTGGGCCCACCCGCGGCCGTGCTGTGCCGCCCCTGCGGGCTGTGCTGAGCCGCCCCCCGCGGGTTCTGTGCAGAAACGTCGTCTCCGATCGTGGATCCTTGGCTCCAAAGTCCTTCTTCTCTTGCTGGATCTTCTCCAAACACCCACCATTGGTCTTAGGCACCTCTCCTTGACCTAAACGAGCTAAGAACCTAGGCATGCAAAGAGTTGAGCAAAACTCCTCAAGATCTTCCTCCACAGCCATGGATGAAGAGAGGAGGAAGAAAAAGGGAAAGAAAAACAACAAGGAAGAGAGAGAAGGAGAGGAAAGAGCTTACCAACAGCCTGAGATTTCCTCTGCAGTCCATAGCTTGGATCCTCAGCAACAAGGAAGAAAAGAGGAGAAGAGAGGAGAAAGGAAGGAGTGTGGGAGAGTGGATGAGTGGAGTAACGTGAGAAGTGAGCTAAGGGAGGAGAGAGAGAGACAAGGACTGAAAAGAAGGTGTGGGGATCAAGGGGTCAGCTGACCTCTTGTCCCTCACACGGACCGAGGGTCGGAAATGACCCCTTGACATCTTTAACCCGGAACGAAGGGTCGGAACGCAGAAAAAGAGGAAAAACGACGAGTCGGCTCGGGATTTTCTTAGGAATAAATCCCGGCTCTCGGCATCTTGGGATTACGGGATAACTACAAAGTGCTCCAAGTCCGGAATAAATTCCGCGGCGTTACAGTGTGCACTAGAGTAATGTTTTTTATGCTTGTGAAATAAAATGAACGAACTAGATCACCGTATATTATATCTTAAGAGAGGCACAAGTGTATGATAACGTGCCGTAACCGTCGGTCCGGGCCGATGGTGCCGGAGGATTGCCCCGCGACCAGTCTAGTAGTGTATACGGGGGAGATGCATCAAAACCAGTCCTACTGGTAAACGGGGACGGGGGCAAGATTCGGGAGACTCTTGTGTTACAAGTTAAGTTGGAAAATAGAATGACTCATTCACGTAATGAAAGATAATGAACCGGGACATTGTGTGTTGCATGCTGAGTTATTTACAATACTTCCTTATATGTGTGTGCGCTTTAGTGACCTTAGTATTAGAATTGTAGCTAACGGTTTTACCGTGTTGTTAGGTATTTGCAGGATACATCTCTACTGAGAAATCGGGAGTGGAGTGGCCAACCGGGTTTCCTTACTAGGAGTTTGGATGTTGGGTTATATTTTATGTTTTATTTATTTTATTGTTGTAGAGATGGTATAGTATACAGTTGGCTGATGTACGCTTTTAGAGTCTGTTAAGAATTAATTTTGCATTTGTGAAAGAATTTGTATTTCAATATTTTGTGCTTTGTTGCAAGATCCGGCGTTATTGACGTCAACCTAAGGCCGGGACCCACTATGAGATCCTAGCCAGTGACGCTCCGAGTTTCCAGAATTCGGGTGTTACAATACGAGTGTTATGACTAAAATTATAATAAATCATGTTTATACAATTCTATTAGTCGTGCAATTAAACTAGAAACATTGATTTTCTTTAGCTCGTGCAATTACAATGAATATATGTGCATTTTGGTTTTTTTTTCTTGTTTGAACGTATATATACATGTATGCTTTGAATATAAGTACTTATTGTACTTTGCACTTGAAATGAACATATGTGTGCACGGGTAACATATTTTCTCGTGCAAGATTGCATATGATATTATTAGACTCGTGTAGTTTATGTAAATATATAGGTGCACATGTATATTTTTTTAAAAACATTGTGTGCGGTGGTTGTTTTTATTATCAAACTCGTGCATTTTGTGTGATCATATTGTGCTTGTGTGACTTATATGTATTTTATCGTGCACATGCACAATTAGTACCATACATTGCACTAGTAAATTCAAACAGACGACACAAGTAGAATAAGTGTAATCGTATTAATACGATAACGAGTTGTTTAATGTAGTGGTGCGCTGAAAATATATGTTTGGTATGCACGAGTTCATCCATGCTTGTTGGATCAAATGAGGTTGGAATTTCTTATGACAACGTCGACATGAGAAAAATTATTGATTTTGTTTTAGGTTAAACGTGTAGAATTATTATGGTAGTAAATACTTTTTTTATTAAAATGGTAATGATATATAGCTATCCTAATATATAAATAGTGAAATTAATATACCAAAATTAAATTGAATCATCACCGTTGATTTGTTTGATCATTGTGGCCGAGATTTGTTCTTATTTCTTACCGTAACTTTGGTTCTTACTTGATCGTAGCCTATATAATATATATATATATATATATATATATATATATATATATATAATATATATATGAAATAAGGTTGACATTATCCAAACACAATTCATTCTAATCAAAACACAACTAATATTCTAATTAATTTTAGTAGATAAGTGTCTCCAACATTATATCCAAAGTGTATAAATCATCTTTCTAAACTTAATAAAAATGTCACTAAGCTTATGTTTTACGATATTCGGTCATCATTCCAATACATTGAAATCCAACGTAATAAAATGTAGTTAGACAATGTTCATTCACTTTTCTTGGAGGTTTCTTGACCAAAAACTTTCACCACTAGCCAAATATATATCTAAAAAAGAGACAAAACATAACTAATTATAAAATAACAAAGTTAGTTTAATCAAAAACCAAAAACATCAAACAAAAGAATCTAAACAAGAACAAGTTTGAATATTGCCTATATACTCTTTACAAAATTCAATTCATACCTAAAAGACGAGGTGAAGTAAATATTTCAAGCACTCCTTTCGAATATCATCAATTTCATCAAGTATGTTTTTTATCATACCATAACTTGAAAAGTAAAATAACTAACTGTTTAACATGCTAACTCTTCCTTCTGGAAGGATAGAAACCAAGTGTAAACGGAGAGGATGTTCAACACCACAATCTAACTTTTACCTAAAAAAAAGAAAGAAACATTATTCTATGCAAATTCTACAATAAAATGCTAACGATTTTATATATGAAATTAACTATTTCTAGTAAGAAATAATAACAAAAGATGGGTTCTAGAGGGAGAGAAAATGTAGCAACTAAGAAAACTCAACACCACAATCTAACTTTTACCAAAAAAAAAAAAAAAAGAAATATTATTCTATGGCAATTTGGCCACTTACAGAAAACTAAACTAATGAACACAAACTGAGAATTGTAAGAGCCTTAGTTTTGGAGCTTGTTTTGGCCTTAGCCGCCCCGCGGGTTTGGGGAGCCGCCCCTGCCGGCACGTGTAGTTTCGCCCCTGCGGTTTCTTGCGGCTGCAGCCGGTTTTGTTGACCGGTTGGACTCGTGCTTTACCCTTTCTTTCTCCTTAAGTTTCTTCTTTGAACTGATCAAGGGTTTCATCTTCACTTCTTTTCCAGCCTTCTCACGTCCTTCTTGCTTCTCCCTTTTCTCATTCTTGATCTAGTGTTGGTTTCTCTTGGTTTGGAAGAGGTTTGTGTGGCTTTGATGATGTTGATGAGCTTGATGTGTGTTGTTGAGCTTGGAAGCCAGTGAGGTTGGTTGTGATCTTTCCTTGGATAGGATCACAGCAGTGGTAAGTCTCTTCTCTTCTCCTTTCTTCTTCTTTGATTTCTTTCCTCTTCCTTAGCTTAGGATTAGATGTATTGGATGTAGATTAATGTTAGAATGTGTATGTATATGTATGTGTGTGTGGCTATGGATTGGTGAAGACGTGATTTGATCACGTGAAGAGTCGAAGAGAAGTCGGGGAAGGCCGTTTCTGCACTGTCGTCGCCCCCGCGTCTGGAAGTAGGCGCCCCGCGGACCTTGTCACCGCACCCGCGCCCGGAAGCCACTGTAAGAGCCCTAGTTCTTGGACCGATATTGGTCTTTAGCCGAGATTGGTTTTGGCCGAGATATGGCCTAGCCGCACCGCGGGTGGGTGTGCCGCCCCTGCGGGTTCCCGCTACTGCGGCTCAAGGAACCGCCCCTGCGGTTTCCTGCGGCTGCAGCCGTTTTTGTTGACCCTTTGACTTGTGCTTTACCCTTTCCTCCTCTCATTCTTTCCTTGGCTCGTGCTCAAGGGTTTTACCTCAACTCTTCAGCCTTCTCTCGTTCTCCTTGCTTCTCCTTCTCTCCTCCTTGATCTTGCTTGAGTTTCCTTAGAGTTTGGAAGAGTTGTGTGGCTTGAAGTTGATGTTGATGATGGATGTGTGTATGCTGAGCTTGGAGGCTAGCTACTGAGGTTTGTGATCTCTCCCTGCAGCCTAGGACCACAAGGGTGGTATATTCCTCGTGTCAAATATGTTCATATTGATATCTATATATATACGATTCGTGTGTTGGACCATTTATAAAGATAATGAATTGGTAAATGTGTGATATTATGATGAAGTGTTTAATATTTCTGATTTTGTGTTTGTGCTTATGCTCATTCTATATATGTGTATGGTTATTTAACGGTTTCATATCGTGTCGTAGATCTTTGCAGGTTAGGAGAACTGCAGAGTGATCCAGAGAGGGTGATCTGCTGAGGGCTCCGTACACTGGGTCGTTCTTGTGGGATTGGGATCTTTTGATCATGTAGATATGTTATTTTAAGTGTACTCAGCAGTATTTTTGTATAAACCTTTTGATACTTTATTCCAGTTTTATGATTTTGTATTTAATCTATCTGTACCTTGTTGTAAGATCAGTGAACTTGTTGTCAGGCTATGGTCAGGATCCATTGTGAGATCCTAGCCCAGTAGCACCTCGATCCTACGGATTTGGGGTGTTACAAAGTTGTTATCAGAGCCCAGGTTGACAACAATGGCACTTGTAATCTGCGATAAAGGTCGAATAGATAAATAAACAAAACCGAAAGGGGTCTGACTTTTCAAAAGGTTTTGGTTTTGAAATGAGTACAAAGTGATTTGGGATATCGTGTACGTGAGCCATCACCCCTCTAAAGATCTCGACAGTATAGGTATATATATATAGATAGATAAATACTATCTGATGTGATGTTGTGATATATATATCTATACATATGGCATATATATAGCCTTCTGAGTTAGGTTACGTCCTCTGCAGATGGTTCAGACTAGAGCCTTACCTGCAGTTGGACGAGGTAGAGGTAGACCCCCTCTAGGTAGAGGACGGGGTAGGACTTCCGCTGTTGATCCACGTGCAGCGGAAGAGGTTCACGAGGACGTTGCTGAGAGTGTCGTTCCTGAGACTGGGAATGGCATAGCTGGGAGACAGGGTCCACAGCGAGTCCAGTCAGATGGCTCGGATTATGTCTCCATGGGAGGACCTGAGTTCCGTGAGTATATTCGGCGAGTGGAGGAGGTTGCCAGAGTAGGTAGACCTATTCCAGATCTGCCAGTACATGAGGGATCATCTGAGAGATCCCATGGGTTACACATGTGTCAGCTGTACCGGCACTTGCTGCTGAGATTGCTAGAGTTATAGTGGAGCATCGAGGGCCTCGACCAGACAGTTGGTTGAAGGCATTTCATCAAATGGGAGTACCCCCTTTCTCTAGGAAGGTGGGGTTGGAGGTGGAGCTCTGGATAGGACACGTAGACTCAGCCCTGGAGTCTATTAGGTGTCCGGCAGACAAGCAGATAGATTTGGTGCATAGTATGTTCAGAGACTTAGCACAACACTGGTGGAGGTATGTACGAGCACACAGTTGACAGTTATGATCAGATGCGGACCATGATCAGAGAGCGTTTCTGCCCTGCCTCACTGAGGAGGGAGAGAAACTGCAGGATTTTGTGGAGCTGGGTCGAGGATGTACCAGTCTTCGAGGCTATCAGGAGGTTCCAGGAGGAGCTGGCATTGTTAGGACCAGCTGCACCTTCTGTGGATCAACATGTATATCTGTTCTCCCGACGACTGGGGATGCCACCCGGGCCTATATGGCCGGATTTCATTGTGAGTCCTTGATGGACTACCAGGACAGAGCCGCCGATTATGAGCGAGAGCGGGCTAGTCAAAGGAGAGCTTCTCAGACCAGAGGGTCTGAGAGAGACACAGCGTACTGGGCAGGCCAGTGGTACTGCTGGAGCTGCTAGTGAAGGGCGAGACCAGAGTCGCCAGAGTCATCCCTCATCTGCACCAGTTACAGATAAGGACAACAGTGCTACAATTGTGCGGGGTATGGACATATACGATCAGAGTATACGAGGCAGACAGTGATTTGTTACATATGTGGTGGACGAGGACACAGAGCTGTCTTTTGTAGACAGGGTAGAGAGCATCGTCTCAGCAGGTTCTATTCCTGCTAGTGTAGCTGGGGTGGACAGAGGCCACCTCAGCGGCAGCAGACACAGGGACAACAGAGAATCCCGGATCGTCCTACTACTCAGGGAGCTGCTCCTGAGTCGAGTAAAGGCAGAGGTCGGTGGCGGAATGCCACTAATACTATAGGAGCTCAGGATAGAGTCTTTTGAGCTGAGGAATGCAGAGAAGCCAGCTGCACGATTGTTACAGTTACCATTCTGATTCATGGTTTTTACCTGTTAGAGTTTTATTTGATTTGGGTGCTACGCACTCTTTTATATCTGATGCCTTGTGTGAGCGTATGAGTTTAGTTACGACTGAAGGGACACCCTTTAGTATCGGGCTACCTGATGGTAGTAGGGTCATAGGTACCCATGAGATATTTGTTTGTCCCATTTATGTAGGGACCTGTGTATTATCTGTTGATCTGGTTGTCATGCCGTTGGTGCATGGTATGTTGTTTTAGGTATGGATTCGATTGACAGGCATCAGGCTGTACGAGATGTAGGTAGGAGGACTGTTACCCTCTCTACCAAGTTAGGACAGATAGAGGTTTTCCGAGACTAGGACCTTGGAAAATCAGGTATGGTTATCAGTGCGATACGGATAGCTAGACTGATTGCACAGGGTTGTGAGGCCTTTCGGTGTTATACCATGAAGGAGGGGAGAGTCCAGCGTTAGAGGATACCCTGGTGTACTCTCGCAGTAGAGAGGAGCATGCAGGACATCTGAAGACTGTATTGCAGGTTTTGCAGGATAGAGAACTTTATGCTAAGTTCTCTAAGTGTGAGTTCTGGATGGCCAGAGGGTACATTCTTGGGTCATGTGGTATCAGCTGAAGGCATAAGGTTGATCCGGCGAAGATTGAGGCAGTAGCAGCTTGGACTACACCGACGAACGTCAAAGAAGTACGTAGCTTCCTTGGCATAGCCGGTTATTACAGACGCTTTGTGGAGGGATTCTCTGTGATTGCCCGTCCACTGACGAGTTTGCTGGGGAAGACTACCAGATTTGTGTGGTCTGATCAATGCATACAGAGTTTTGAGGAGTTGAAGAGGCGTTTGACTTCTGCTCCTATTTTTTGGCACATCCAAAGGGTACTGAGGATTTTGTAGTATACAGTGATGCATCCAAGCTAGGCTTGAGATGTGTTTTGATGCAGGAAGGCAAAGTTATTGTTTATGCGCCTCGATAGCTGAAGACGTATGAGGAGAACTACCCGACTCATGATTTGGAGTTGGTAGCGGTAGTTTATGCACTGAAGATCTGGAGACATTACCTGTATGGTACTACATGTCAGATCTTCAAAGACTATAAGAGTCTGAAGTACATTTTCACGTAGCGGGAATTGAATAACCGCCAGCGTAGGTGGCTCAAGCTGATCAAGGACTTTGATTTAGAGATTCTATATCATATAGGGAAGGCGAACGTTGTCACCGATGCCCTGAGCAAGAAGACGCCTCGAAAGCAGGCGATTGCGAGATTGACAGTTCAGCACCAGTTACAGAGAGACCTGATCTGGTTAGAGTTGGACATCCAGTTTCATGATGAGGATGCCCAGCTGCGTACATTAGAGGTTTTTCCTGATCTGTGAAATCCAACAGAATCAGGAGACCTGCCCGACACTGTTGAGGATACGAGATAGGATGTCTCGGGATGAGGCACCACAGTTCCTGCTGGGAGCAGATGGAGTTTGGAGACGCCGCGGTCGCGTCTGTGTACCTGTTGATACAGAGCTGAGACAAAGGTTTTTTACAGGAGGCTCATTGTACACCTTACTCTGTACATCCAGGTACGAGTAAGATGTATCAGGATTTGAGACGTTCGTATTGGTGGGAGGGCTGAAGCCGATGTGGCCAGATTTGTGGGCACAGTGTGCGACCTGCCAAACAGGTCAAGATTGAGCATTGCAGACCTGGAGGTGAGCTCCATCCACTTTCTGTTCCAGCAGAGGAAGTGGGAGGACATCACCATGGATTTTGTGACTGGGCTGAGACCGAGTCGGAGTTTTGATGATGCTATCTGGGTCATTGTGGACAGATTGACGAAGACGGCACGTTTCATTGCTATTCGGGAGAGACATGGCCGTGAGCAAATTAGCTGAGGGGTACACTAGGCAAATAGTGAGACTCCATGGTGTACCGAGGACGATCGTCTCTGATAGAGATGGACGATTTACCTCGAGATTTTGGCAACAGATTCAGACTGCTTTGGGGACGAGTTTGCACTTTACTACTGCGTTCCATCCTCAGACAGATGGTCAGTCAGAGAAGACATTCAGACGCTGGAGGATATGTTGCGAGCTTGTGTGTTGGCATACATCTATTGGGATGGCCCCTATGAGGCATTGTATGGGCAGAGATGTCGTACACCGTTATGCTGGGATGAGCCTAGTACGGCTAGTGTTTTTGACACCTGATCAGATTCAGGAAAGATGTGGCTCGAGTAGCACTGATTAGAGAGCGGATGCTGACTGCCCAGAGCCGTCAGAAGTCGTATGCAGATAGGAGGCGTAGACCTCTAGAATTCAGAGTTGGAGCCCATGTGTGGCTGAGAGTGTCCCGACACAAGGTGTTAGGCGTTTTGGCATTTAGGGGAAGTTGAAGCCCCGATATGTCGGACCGTTCGAGATTTTGGATCGAGTTGGGAGTGCAGCTTACAGATTAGCTTGCCTCCGAGATTAGAGGGTGTTCACCTGTGTTTCACGTGTCTCCGTTGAGGAAGTATATACCAGATCCGAGACACATTATGAGTTATGATGATTGGTGGTTGAGCCGGACCACACTTTTGTTGAGCATCCGATTGTAGTCCTAGAACGAGGTATGAGACGCTTGCGTTCGAAGACATTTCTATGTTGAGGATACAGTGGTCAAGACGAGGACCTGATGAGGCTACATGGGAGACTAAGGATAGTGTTCAGATGAACTATCCAGAGTTTTACGCCGAGATAGATGTACCAGTAGGATCGACGAGTAGATCTTAGTACTATCTTGGTGAGCATTATGCTTATGCGTTTATGTGCTTATATGCCATGATGTGTTTATTTTCGTACTAGTTGTGATGTGATTATGATCTTATTAGATCTTATTGTGCTAGTGCGATTGTTTATAGCTGGAGATGGTTCTCTCCTCCATGCTATTATAATACGATAGGTTTAGCTTGAGATGTTATTCCTCCATGCTACTTTGATGGACATAGTTTTTGGCGGGAGATGTTTTCCCTCCATGCCCTGGTGTTGTGATATGATGTTATGGCTAGAGGTGTTCCCCTCTATGCCCTGGATAGTATTGTGATCTTTTTGGATGGAGATGTTTTTCTCCATGCCTGTGTTTGAGGATATAGAGTGGTATAGGTTGATACCTGGTGTGCAGAGATGTGATACCCGATATAGAGAGTTGTACCTCGGCTTCTGAGTCCGAGTGGTTTCTGGGTTTGTACAAGTTTCGGGCGAAACTTGTTTTTAGGGGGGTGTGGTGTAAACTACGCGTTCCTTCCTCAGACAGATGGTCAGTCAGAGAGGACCATTAATGTAAGAGCCCTAGTTCTTGGACCGAGATTGGTCTTTAGCCGAGATTGTTTTTGGCCGAGATGTGGCCTAGCCGCACCCGCGGGTGGGTGTGCTGCCCCTGCGGGTTCCCGCTCCTGCGGCTCAGGGAACCGCCCCTGCGGTTTCCTGCGGCTCAGGGAACCGCCCCTGCGGTTTCCTGCGGCTCAGGGAACCGCCCCTGCGGTTTCCTGCGGCTGCAGCCGTTTTGTTGACCCTTTGACTCGTGCTTTACCCTTTCCTCCTCTTATTCTTTCCTTGGTTCGTGATCAAGGGTTTTACCTCAATTCTTCAGCCTTCTCTCGTTCTCCTTGCTTCTCCTTCTCTCCTCCTTGATCTTGCTTGAGTTTCCTTAGAATTTGGAAGAGTTTTGTGGCTTGATGTTGATGTTGATGATGGATGTGTGTATGTTGAGCTTGGAGGCAAGCTACTGAAGTGTGTGATCTCTCCCTGCAGCCTAGGACCACAAGGGTGGTAAGTGATCTTTCTTCTTCTTCTTTCTTTCCTTGATTCCATCTTCCTATCTTAGGATTAGATGCATGTTTAAGGGTATTCATGTTGGTATGTGTATGTATATGTATATGCTTGGTTTTAGTGAAGAGAAGACGTGAGTTGATCACGAGAATAACCGAAGAGGAATTGCGGGATTTGCCTCTGCATCGTCGCCGCCCCCGCGGCAACAACCCCAGTGTCAGCGCCCGCGTTCTTCCGCGCCTTCTCTTGCCTGCGGCCACGGTTACCGCGCCCGCGGCCGAGCATTGCCGCGCCTGCGGTTGCCTGCTCTCCGCCCCTGCGTCCCTTGTGTCACGCAGGTGCGTTTTGTTCCGGTTCTACCTAGAGTAAGGTAGATCCTTTCATTTCCTAGTATGAGGGTTAGTGCCATGCTAGGTATGTGTATGAGGATAGAATGAGGATGATCATGTTATCGTTTATGCCAGTTATGGCTTTGAGGTTTACGAGTTAGATTATGATCCCTATGGATCCCTTGGGTCTAGGTGTGATCCCTGTGATGGATATGAGTATGATATATGTTGTTATGCCTTGTTTAGGCAGTGTCGATCTCCAGAGCTGGAGCCGTTTGAGTTGAGTTGAGTTGAGACTTCCGAAGTTGAGGTAAGTCCATAGGACTTACTTAGTTGTCATCCCTATATTGGATGTTGCATGAGTGGTGTATGTTTATGCTTGATAGCATGCGTTATGATGTTTACCGACCTATGGTATAATGACTGCCCATTGTAGGGTTGTGACAGCTTTGCCCTGTCATCCCGCGTGGAGACAGGGAGGTTCTCTGCGGACATGCCAGATCTAGAAGTGGGACGGGCACTTGCTCCACTCCCATAGGGTACACGGGAAGTGTGACCAGATCACCACTCCAGCTGGCAACATCCCCGAGAGGCGAGGGTTATATTCCTCGTGTCACATATGTTCATATTGATATATATATACAATTCGTGTGTTGGACCATTTATATAAAGATAATGAACTGGGTAAATGTGTGATATCATGATGAAGTGTTTAATATTTCTGATTTGTGTTTGTGCTTATGCTCATTCTATATATGTGTATGGTTAGCTAACGGTTTTATACCGTGTCGTAGATCTTTGTAGGTTAGGAGAACTGCAGAGTGATCCAGAGAGAGTGATCTGCGAAGGGCTCCGTACACTGGGTCGTTCTCGTGGGATTGGGATCTTTTGATCATGTAGATATGTTATGTTTTATTTGTACTTAGCAGTATTTTGTATAAACCTTTTGATACTTTATTCCAGTTTTTATGGTTTTGTATTTAATCTATTTGTGCCTTGTTGTAAGATCAGTGAACTTGTTGTCAGGCTAGGGTCAGGATCCATTGTGAGATCCTAGCCCAGTAGCACCTCGAGTCCTACGGATTTGGGGTGTTACAAAGTTGGTATCAAAGCCAGGTTGACAATAATGGCACTTGTAATCTGCGATAAAGGTCGAATAGATAAATAAATAGAACCCGAAAGGGGTCCTGACTTTTCAAAAGATTTTGGTTTAGAAATGAGTACAAAGTGATTTGGGATATCGTGTACGTGAGCCATCACCCCTTTGAAGATCTCGACAGTATAGGTATATATATATATATATATATATATATATATATATATATATATATATATATATATATAGATAGATAGATAGATAGATAGATAGATAGATAGATACTATCTAATGTGATGTTGTGATATATATATCTATACATATGGCATATTTATATAGCCTTCTGAGTTAGGTTACGTCCTCTGCAGATGGTTCAGACTAGAGCCTTACCTGCAGCTGGACGAGGTAGAGGTAGACCCCCTCTAGGTAGAGGACGGGGTAGGACGTACTTCCGTTGTTGATCCACGTGCAGCGGAAGAGGTTCACGAGGACGTTGTTGAGAGTGTTGTTCCTGAGACTGGGAACGGCGTAGCTGGGAGACAGGGTCCACAGCGAGTCTAGTCAGATGACTCGGATTATGTCTCCATAGGAGGACCTGAGTTCCGTGAGTATATTCGGCGAGTGGAGGAGGCTGCCAGAGCAGGTAGACCTATCCCAGATCTGCCAGTACGTGAGGAATCATCTGAGAGATCCCATGGGGTTACACAGGTGCCAGTTGTACCGTCACTTGCTGCTGAGATTGCTAGAGTTATAGAGAAGCATCGAGGGCCTCGACCAGACAGTTAGTTGAAGGCATTTCATCAGATGGGAGTACCCCCTTTCTCTGGGAAGGTGGGGTTGGAGGTGGAGCTCTGGATGGACACGTAGACTCAACCCTGGAGTCTATTAGGTGTCCGGAAGACAGGCAGATAGAGTTGGTGCAGAGTCTGTTCAAAGACTTAGCACATCACTGATGGAGGTATGTATGAGTGCAGGTCACCAGTTATGAGCAGATGCGGACGATGATCAGAGAGTGTTTCTGCCTTGCCTCATTAAGGAGGGAGAAACTGCGGGATTTTGTAGAGGCTGGGTTCGAGGATGTATCAGTCTCTGAGGCTATCAGGAGATTTCAGGAGGAGCTGGCATTGCTGGGACCAGCTGCACCTTCTGCAGATCAGCACGTATATTTGTTTTCCCGACGACTGAAGGATGCCACCCGGGCCTATATGGCGGGATTTCATTGTGAGTCCTTGATGGACTACCAGGACAGAGACGCCGATTATGAGCGAGAGCGGGCTAGTCAGAGGAGAGCTTCTCAGACCGGAGAGTCTGAGAAGAGACAGCGTACTAGGCAGGTCAGTGGTACTGCTGGAGCTGCTAGTGCAGGGCGAGACCAGAGTCGCCAAAGTCATCCCTCGTCTGCACCAGTTACAGATAAGGGACGACAGTGCTATAACTGTGCGGGGTATGGACATATACGATCAGAGTGTACGAGGCAGACAGTGATTTGTTACATATGTGGTGGACGAAGACACAGAGCTGTCTTTTGTAGACAGGGTGGAGCATCGTCTCAGCAAGGTTCTATTCCTGCTAGTGTAGCTGGGGGTGGACAGAGGCCACCTCAGCGGCAACAGACACAGGGACAACAAAGAATCCCGGATCGTCCTACTACCTAGGGAGCTGCTCCTGAGTCGATTAGAGGCAGAGGTCGGTGCGGGTATGCCACTGATACCAGAGGAGCTTAGGATAGAGTCTTTTGAGCTGAGGAATGCAGAGAAGTCAGCTGCACTGACTGTTACAGGTACCATTCTGATTCATGGTTTACCAGTTAGAGTTTTATTTGATTTGGGTGCTACGCACTCTTTTATATCTGATGCTTGTGCTGAGCGCATGAGTTTAGTTACGACTGAAGGGACACCCTTCAGTATCGGGCTACCCGATGGTAGTAGGGTCATAGGTACCCATGAGATATTTGTTTGTCCCATTTGTGTAGGGACCTGTGTATTATCTGTTGATCTGGTTGTCATACCGTTGGTGCATGAGTATGTTGTTTTAGGTATGGATTCGATGGACAGGCATCAGGCTGTACGAGATGTAGGTAGGAGGAATGTTACCCTCTCCACCAAGTTAGGACAAATAGAGGTTTTCCGAGGCTAGGATCTTGGAAAATAAGGTATGGTTATCAGTGCGATACGGACAACTAGACTGATTGCACAGGGTTGTGAGGCCTTTTGGTGTTATACCATGAAGGAGGGGGAGAGTCCAGCGTTAGAGGATACCCTGGTGTACTCTCGCAGTAGAGAGGAGCATGCAGGACATCTGAGGACTGTATTGTAGGTTTTGCGGGATAGAGAACTTTATGCTAAGTTCTCTAAGTGTGAGTTCTGGATGCCAAAGGTAGCATTCCTGGGTCATGTGGTATCAGCTGAAGGCATGAAGGTTGATCCGGCGAAGATTGAGGCATTAGCATCTTGGACTACACCGACGAACGTCAAGGAAGTACGTAGCTTCCTTGGCCTAGCCGGTTATTACAGACGCTTTGTGGAGAGATTCTCTGTGATTGCCCGTCCACTGACGAGTTGCTGGGGAAGACTATCGGATTTGTGTGGTCTGAGCAGTGCAGACAGAGTTTTGAGGAGTTGAAGAGGTGTTTGACTTCTGCTCCTATTTTGGCACAGCCAGAGGGTACTGAGGATTTTGTAGTATACAGTGATGCATCCAAGCTAGGCTTGAGATGTGTGTTGATGCAGCGAGGTAGAGTGATTGCATATGTGTCTCGACAGTTGAAGACGTATGAGGAGAACTACCCGACTCATTATCTGGATTTGGCAGCGGTAGTTCATGCACTGAAGATCTGGAGACATTACCTATATGGTGTTACATGTTAGATCTTCACAGACCATCACGGTCTGAAGTACATTTTCACGCAGCGGGAATTGAATAACCGCCAGTGTAGGTGGCTCGAGCTGATCAAGGATTTTGAGCTGGAGATTCTGTATCATCCGGGGAAGGCGAACGTTGTCGCCGACGCCCTGAGCAGGAAGACGCCTCGAGAGCAGGCGTTTGCGAGGCTGACAATTCAGCAGCAGTTACAAAGAGATCTGATCTGGTTAGAGTTGGACATCTAGTTTCCTGATGAGGATGCCCGGTTGAGTACTTTAGAGGTTTTACCTGATTTGTTGGGTGAGATCCAACAGAAGCAGGAGACCTGCCGACCTTGATGAGGATCAGATAACGGATGTCTCGGGATGAGGCACCACAGTTTCTTCTGGGAGCAGATGGAGTTTTAAGACGCCGCGGTCGCGTCTGTGTACCTGCTGATACAGAGCTGAGACAGAGGTTTTTACAGGAGGCTCACTGTGCACCTTACTCTGTACATCCAGGTACGAGTAAGATGTATCAGGATTTGAGACGTTCGTATTGGTGGGGAGGGCTGAAGCCCGATGTGGCCAGATTTGTGGCACAATGTGCGACCTGCCAGCTGATCAAGATTGAGCATAGCAGACCTGGAAGTGAGCTCCATCCACTTCCTGTTCCACAGAGGAAGTGGGAGGACGTCACCATGGATTTTGTGACTGGGTTGAGACCGAATCGGAGTTTTGATGCTATCTGGGTCATTGTGGACAGATTGACGAAGACGGCACGTTTCATTCCTATTCGGGAGACGTGGCCGGTGAGCAGATTAGCTGAGGGGTACACTAGGCAGATAGTGAGACTCCATGGTGTACCGAGGACGATCGTCTTTGACATAGATGGACGATTTACCTCGAGATTTTGGTAGCACATTCAGACTGCTTTGGGGACGAGTTTGCACTTTACTACTGTATTCCATCCTCAAACAGATGGTCATTCAGAGAGGACCATTCAGACGCTGGAGGATATGCTGCGAGCTTGTATGTTGGCATACATCTATTGGGATGGCCCCTATGAGGCACTGTATGGGCAGAGATGTCGTACACCGTTATGCTGGGATGAGCCTAGTACGGCTAGTGGTTTGACACCTGATCAGATTCAGGATGATGTGGCTCGAGTAGCACTGATTAGAGAGCGGATGCTGACTGCCCAGAGCCGTCAAAAGTCGTATGCAGATAGGAGGCGTAGACCTCTAGAATTCAGAGTTGGAGCCCATGTGTGGCTGAGAGTGTCCCCGACATGAGGTGTTAGGCGTTTTGGCATTTTGGGGAAGTTGAGCCCCGATATGTCGGACCGTTCGAGATTCTGGATCAGGTTGGGAATGCAGCTTACAGATTAGCCTTGCCTCCGAGATTAGAGGGTGTTCACCCTGTGTTTCACGTGTCTCAGCTGAGAAAGTATATACCAAATCCGAGACACATTATGAGTTATGATGATTTAGTGGTTGAGCTAGACCACACTTTTGTCGAGCATCCGATTGTAGTCCTAGAACGAGGTATGAGACGGCTGCGTTCGAAGGACATTTCTATGTTGAGGATACAGTGGTCGAGACGAGGACCTGATGAGGCTACATGGGAGACTAAGGATAGTGTTCAGATGAACTATCCAGAGTTTTACGCCGAGATAGATGTACCAGTAGGATCGACGAGTAGATCTTAGTACTATCTTGGTGAGCATTATGCTTATGTGTTTATGTGCTTATATTCCATGATGTGTTTATTTTCGTACTAGCTGTGATGTGATTATGATCTTATTAGATCTTATTGTGTTAGTGCGATTGTTTATAGCTGGAGATGGTTCTCTCCTCCATGCTATTATGATGCGATAGGTTTAGCTGGAGATGGTTATTCCTCCATGCTACTTTGATGGACATAGTTTTGGCGGGAGATGTTTTCCTTCCATGCCCTGGTGTTGTGATATGATGTTATGGCTAGAGGTGTTCCCCTCTATGCCCTGGATAGTATTGTGATCTTTTGGATGGAGATGTTTTTCTCCATGCCTGTGTTTGAGGATATAGAGCGGTATAGGTTGATACCTGGTGTGCAGAGATGTGATACCCCGATATAGAGAGTTGTACCTCGGCTTCTGAGTCCAAGTGGTTTTTGGGTTTGTACAACTTTCGGGACGAAACTTGTTTTTAGGGGGGTGAGGTGTAAGAGCCATAGTTCTTGGACCGAGATTGGTCTTTAGCCGAGATTGGTTTTGGCCGAGATGTGGCCTAGCCACACCCGCGGGTGGGTGTGCCGCCCCTGCGGGTTCCCGCTCATGCGGCTTAGGGAACCACCCCTGCGGTTTCCTGCGGCTGCAGCCGTTTTTGTTGACCCTTTGACTCGTGTTTTACCCTTTCCTCCTCTTATTCTTTCCTTGGTTCGTGATCAAGGGTTTTACCTCAATTCTTCAGCCTTCTCTCGTTCTCCTTGCTTCTCCTTCTCTCCTCCTTGATCTTGCTTGAGTTTCCTTAGAGTTTGGAAGAGTTGTGTGGCTTGATGTTGATGTTGATGATGGATGTGTGTATGCTGAGCTTGGAGGCCAGCTATTGAGGTGTGTGATCTCTCCCTGCAGCCTAGGACCACAAGGGTGGTAAGTGATCTTGCTTCTTCTTCTTTCTTTCCTTGATTCCATCTTACTAGCTTAGGATTAGATGCATGTTTAAGGGTATTGATGTTGGTATGTGTATGTTGATAACATGATTTATCGACCTGTTTCACTCATGCATTTAGTTAGATTTCCCCTTTCCGCATTCATGTTTTAGCCTTAGTTTGTGCCATATATGCTTGTTTAGTTCTACTTTGCAAGAATAGATTTCTACACACGCTATTTGTGGCTTTGTAGGTGATTTGGCACATTTTGGAGCTAAAACGACGTATTTGAGGATCAAGCCTCGAAGTAGACGCATTGGAGCGAGCTACGTGCACGGGAAATGGCGAGGAATCGAGCTAAAGACGCGAGGAATCGAGCTAAAGGCGCGAAGGAACGAAGAAGACCGCGTCTCGGACCGAGATGGTCCAAATCTCGGCCGAGATGGCCTTGGCTCGGCCGAGATCACACATGGCTCGGCCGAGATAGCCTTGGCTCGGCCGAGATCATACATGGCTCGGCCGAGATCATACATGGCTCGGCCGAGATTTCCCTAGCTCGGCCGAGATGGTCCAAGCTCGGCCGAGATTTCTCGATCTCGGCCGAGATTCCCGATGTTCTGACGCGTTGAAGGTTCTGTTGCCAAATCTCGGTCTCGACTGGCCCGATCTCGGCCGAGATTTCTGCCCGAGATTTCCTGTTCGGCGATTTTATCTTATTTTTGGATCGGTTTTGGCCCAACCCATCCTTTGGAAGATTGTTGCCTATAAAAGAGAAGCTCTGGGTTATTTCTAAGGGTCCGAATTAGTCCGATTTTGAGGGTTAGGTTACCCCATAGCGGGAGCCACCTCTCTTCCTTTCCCTTCTTCTTCTCCATTGTTCTTCATAGGTTAGCTTCAAGATTCATACTTTTACATTCAGTTTTGTTTGGAAGACCTTGTTGGATTCGAGATTTGTCAAGATTGGAGTTTTCCATTTATTGAAGCTAAGTTCTTTTATTCCCTTTGTTATTTATTTATTTGTCTTTCTTTGATATGATTGTTATTGGCTAGAACCTTGTGGTTCCAAGGTTGACAGGAATTTGTGTATGCATTGGATTATGATGGTTTAGGTTGTGCTTTATGTTTTGGCTTTGACTTGCTAGAAATCCTATGGTTGGCTTGGACTTGAACCTAGTTAGAATCCTTCTAGCTAGTAACCTAAGTTGGAATTGAGACTTACCTGGTGATATTCCTTCATAGATACATGAGAGACTAATCATAGGTAATAAAGGTTTATCCTTTATTGGTTGAATGTGCTTAGATTCCTTGCTAAGTAGGGTAATACCTGAGACTTACCCGGTAATGGTTTACCTTTCCCTTAGTTTGTAGTCTGGTTTGTTTAGAATTTCCTACCTCTCTACCTTGAGACTTACCCGGTAATAGGTAGTTGGTTTGGAACTAGATAGTCTTGAGACTTACCCGGTAATAGACTGTCAGCCTAGAAACGTTCATCCTTGTGGCTTTTCTACCATATATATTTATGAGTCTTCCTGAATCTATATGTATAAACAATGATCTTGAACCCTTGGAATCCATTTTCTTTCCTTTAACTTGATTATCTTTTATTTTATTTCCTTTTATAAAATTGCCCTTGATTGAAAGTTACATTCAATTGAGAGCAGCCCAAAACCCTATCCAAAACCTTTTTGATTTCTTTCTCTTATCTTTTCCAACCTCCTGTCTTTATTTGAGATCTATTTTATATTTAATCATTGCTGCATATTAATCCTCCCAGTCCCTGAGATCGACGTTGAAATACTTGTCCTACTTCGTATGATCCATACACTGTGGGTTCGTTGCTATTTAGGGAATTATTACACGTTATAAATTTAAAACTATCCCTTCCTTGTCTTACTAACTTATAGGTCTTTATCATTATTGATAAAGGTTTATAGGGGTGTAAAATCAGCGAACATATGTATATGTATATGCTTGGTTTTGGTGAAGAGAAGACGTGAGTTGATCACGAGAATAGCCGAAGAGGAATCGCGGGATTTGCCTCTGCATCGTCGCCGCCCCGCGGCTGGAAGATGCCGCCCCCACGGCAACAACCCCAGTGTCAGCGCCCGCGTTCTTCCGCGCATGCGCTTTCCTGCGGCCACGGTCACCGCGCCCGCGGCCGAGCATTGCAGCGCATGCGGTTGCCTGCTTTCCGCCCCTGCGTCCCTTGTGTCACGCAGGTGCGTTTTGTTCCGGTTCTACCTAGAGTAAGGTAGATCATTTCCTTTCCTAGTATGAGGGTTAGTGTCATGCTAGGTATGTGTATGAGGATAGAATGAGGATGATCATGTTATCGTTTATCCCAGTTATGGCTTTGAGGTTTACGAGTTAGGTTATGATCCTTATGGATCCCTTGGGTCTAGGTGTGACCCCTGTGATGGATATGAGTATGATATATGTTGTTATGCCTTGTTTAGGCAGTGTTGATCTCCAGAGTTGGAGCCGTTTGAGTTGAGTTGAGTTGAGACTTCCGAGGTTGAGGTAAGTCCATAGGACTTACTTAGCTGCCATTTCTATATTGGATGTTGCATGAGTGGTGTATGCTTATGCTTGATAGCATGCGTTATCATGTTTACCGACCTATGGTATAGTGACTGCCCATTGTAGGGTTGTGACAGCTTTGCCCTGTCACCCCGCGTGGAGACAGGGAGGTTCTCTGCGGACAGGCCAGATTTGGAAGTGGGACGGGCACTTGCTCCACTCCCATAGGGTACACGGGAAGTGTGACCAGATCACCACTCCAGCTGTCAACATCCCCGAGAAGCGAGGGTTATATTCCTCGTGTCACATATGTTCATACTGATATATATATATATATATATATATATATATATATATACGATTCGTGTGTTTGACCATTTATATAAAGATAATGAACTGGGTAAATTGTGATATCATGATGAAGTGTTAAATATTTCTAATTTGTGTTTGTGCTTATGCTCATTCTATATATGTGTATGGTTAGCTAACGGTTTTATACCGTGTCGTAGATCTTTGCAGGTTAGGAGAACTGCAGAGTGATCCAGAGAGGGTGATCTGCTGAGGGCTCCGTACACTGGGTCGTTCTCGTGGGATTGGTATCTTTTGATCATGTAGATATGTTATGTTTTAATTGTACTCAACAGTATTTTGTATAAACCTTTTGATACTTTATTCCAGTTTTTATGGTTTTGTATTTAATCTATATGTGCCTTGTTGTAAAATCAATGAACTTGTTGTCAGGCTAGGGTCATGATCCATTGTGAGATCCTATCCCAGTAGCACCTCGAGTCCTACGGATTTGGGGTGTTACAATTAAGACACTAGAGGATATGTTGCGAGCTTGTGTGTTGGATTGGGGACAAGTGTGGACGGATCATCTCCCACTAGTTGAGTTCTCATACAACAACAGCTGGCATGCATCTTTTGGGATGGCCCCATATGACTGTATGGACAGAGATGTCGTACTCGGTTATGCTGGGATGAGCAGAGCAGTGTTAGTGGTTTGACACCTGATCAGATTCAGGATGATGTGGCTCGTGTAGCACTGATTAGAGAGCGGATGTTGACTGCACAGAGCCGTCAGAAGTCGTATGCAGATAGGAGGCGTATACCCCTAGAGTTCAGAGTAGGAGCCCATGTGTGGCTGAGGGTGTCTCTAAAACGAGGTGTTAGACGTTTTGGCATTAAGGGGAAGTTGAGCCCCCGATATGTCGGATCGTTCGAGATTCTGGATCGGGTTAGGAGCGCAGCATACAAATTAGCCTTGCCTCCGAGGTTAGAGGGTGTTCACCGTGTGTTTCACGTGTCTTAACTGAGGGAGTATATACCAGATCCGAGACATATTGTGAGTTATGATGATATGGTGGTCGAGCCGGACCACACTTTTGTTGAGCATCCGACTGCAATCCTAGAACGAGGTATGAGACGCCTACGTTCGAAGGACATTCCTATGCTGAGGATATAGTGGTCGAGACGAGGACCTGATGAGGCTACATGGGAGACTGAGGATAGTATTCAGAGGAACTATCCAGAGTTCTATGCCGAGATAGATGTACCAGTAGGATCGACGAGTAGATCTTAGTACTATCTTGGTGAGTGTTATGCTTATGTGCTTATATGCTATGATGTGTTTATTTTCGTACTAGCTATGATGTGATTTATGATCTTATTAGATCTTGTTGTCCTAGTACGATTGATGTTTATAGCTGGAGATGGTTCTTTCCTCCATGCTATTGTGATACGATTAGGATTTAGCTGGAGATGGTTATTCCTCCATGCTATTTTGATGGACATAGTATTGATGGAGATCGATGTTTTTCCTCCATGCCCTTCTGTTATGAGTATGATACGGCTAGAGATGTTTTTCCTCTATGCCTTGTGATGTGATTATAGTTGGCTAGAGATGGTTTTCCTCTATGCCTTGGATAGTATAGTGATCTTGTTGTTGGAGATGTTTTTCCTCCATGCCTGTGTTTGAGGTTATAGAGTGATATTGGTTGATACGTTATGAGCAGAGATGTGATGCCTCCGAGAGAGAGTGTTATACCTCGGCTTCTAAGTCCGAGTGGGTTCAAGACTTCACAAGTTTCGGGATGAAACTTGTTTTTAGGGGGGTGAGGTGTAAGAGCCTTAGTCTTTGGAGCTTGTTGTGGATCTTAGCCGCCCCGCGGGCTAATGGAGCCGCCCCTGCAGCCGACTTTATTGACTTTTGACCCGTGCTTTACCCTTTTGTTTCTTCCTTCTTAACCTTCTTCTTTGGCTCGTGATGAAGGGTTTCAGTCTTCATTCTCCAGCTTCTCACGTTCTTCTTTCCCTCCTTTCCTTCCTTTGATCTTGTTTTTGCTTCTCCTTGGTTTGGAAGAGATTGTGTGGCCTTGTTGAGGTTGATATTGTGTGTTGTTGTTGCTGAGCTTGGGAGTTAGTTGAGGTGGTTGTGTTGAGCTTTTCCTCTTGTATAGAATCCCAGCAGTAGGTAAGCTTCATTCCTCTTCTTCTCTTCTTCCTTTCTTGAAATCCTCTTCCTTAGCTTAGGATTAGATGTGTTTGGATGTGTATTGATAGTGGAATGTGTATATATATGTATATGTATGGCTGATTGTTGATGAAGACGTGAATTGATCACGTAAAGAGTCGAAGAGAAGTCGGGGAAGCCCGTTCTGCACTATCGCCGCCCCCGCGTCTGGAAGTAGCCGCCCCGCGGGACTTTGTCACCGCACCCGCGCCCGGAAGCCGCCGCCCCGCGGCCACGGTCACCGCTCCTGTGCCAGTGTACCGCCGCGCTTGCGGTTTGCCTTGCTTCGCCCCTGCGTCCCTCTTGTCACGCAGGTGCGTCTTGTCCCGGATCTACCTAGAGTAGTGTATATCCTTTCCTTTCCTAGTATGAGCGGGTTAGTAGCATGCTAGGTACGTGTATGAGGATAGAACGATGATGAGTATGATATCTGTATGCCGGTTATGGCTTTGAGGTCTAGTAGTTTATCGATGTTATAAGTTGGATATGATCCTTATGGATCCCTTGGGTCTAGGTGTGACCCCTTTGATTGATAGGAGATTTGGTATCTCTTTATACCTTGTTATTAGGTAGTGCTGTCCTCTAGAGTTGGAGTTGATTGTGGTTGAGATTACTTCGAGGTTGAGGTAAGTCCATAGGACTTGCTTAGCTACATCCTTATATTGGATGTATGCATGAGTGGTGTTTGTTATATGCTTTATAGCATGCGATATTGATTATTACCGACCTATGGTTTAGTGACCGCCCATTGTAGTGGTTGTGACAACTTGCCTTTCATCTCGTAGTGGAGTCTGGGAGGTTCTCTGTAGTCAGGCTAGATCTGGTATACGGAAAGGGCACTTACCACTCCTTATGGTGGGAAGGTGCACTTATACCACTCCAGCTAGCTATAGCACTCAGAGGCGAGGATTATATATATTCCTTGTGTCACATATATTCATATATATATATATATATATATATATATATATATATATATATATATATATATATATATATATATATATATATATATATATATATATATATATATATATATATATATACGATTTGAGTGTTGGACTTTATAAAGATAATTAACCGGGTAAATGTGTGACAACATGTTTATATGTTATGATTCCTGAAGTGTGTTTGTGCTCTTGCATCTTCTATATATATGTGTATGGTTAGCTAATGGTTTTATACCGTGCTGTAGATCCTTTGCAGGTTAGGAGAGTTGCAGAGTGATCCAGAGTGGGTGATTCGCTGAGGGCTCCGTACATTAGGTTGCTATCGTGGGATATGGGATCTTTTGTTATGTACAGTTATATGTTTTGATTGTACTCAACGGTACCTTGTATAAACCTTTTGATTTATATATTATAGTTTTATGTTTTGGTTTTAATCTATATGTGCCTTGTTGTAAGATTCAGTGAACTTGTTGTCATGCTAGGGTCAGGATCCATTGTGAGATCCTAGCCCAGTAGCATCTCGAGTCCTACGGATTCGGGGTGTTACAGTATGAAGATCCAAAATGTGTAACAAGCATTCTCCCTAAAATAATCTACATTATCATAAAAGTACAAGTAGATCTCCAAAACACCAAAGGAATGGAAAGCAATTAATATACAATGCAAATTTACACTAAATTCTCAAAGAATGGATAAGAATGATGGTGGATGTTATCAACCACTCTTTATCAATTTGTCTTTCCTTATGGTTGATCTCACCAAAACTCATAAAATTGACTTGGTTAACATGTAACCGGCTTACAAGTTCACAAGAAAAAAAAATTATATCACTTGGTCTCAAGTTGCCAAAACCTATCAGAAATATTTTTGACCATGCATAAAAAGTCAAAGATTTAACCAACCACTAATCACGGTTCTGACACTAAAAGGTCTAAGTGTCACGAGTTACAAGTTTTAACATCTCACATATATAATCGTCCCAACATTTATAGGATACGGTCAATCGTAGGTGGTGTACCACTCCCTTGTTGAGAGTGTTCAGTGTCCTACACCCTAGCGGCGAGACACCACATTTATTAGTTCATATCTCTCATGTGCTTTTCATGTTCCGCCATCATTGAGTGTTCCTCGCCTTTAATTTGTTTGTTTCGGTTTCTCCCCTTTTGTCATTTTCTGGTGTTGTTTTATTGTGTCTCTTTCTTATTCGATGTTTTATTATATCCATGAAGTTTAGTCTATTTTTCATTTTTTTCGACCTTTCGATACGACAAGTGTAGTTGGTGTAGCCAAATCACTTTCCCTTTATGAAAAGAAAAAGAAAAAAACACAGCCCAACAACAACCCACCGGCTAACGAAGCCAAGACCCAACTTGTCAACTCACCTTCAATATCTCTTTCTCGGCCTTATCAAGTTGAAGTAGCCCAACAAACCCAAGTGAAGGGTACCCTTGTTTGAAGCGTGTTGGTCTTTTACAATTTACACCGCTACTACTCAAAATTGCCGAAACTGAACTTGCTATGAAGGGCATTTACGTCTTTTATCACATTAAAATTTTCTCTATTTAAGTGAACGATAACGTTTTCAATTGGTAAAATATATGCAGTTTGCACATAACGATAACTTGATTTCAATTGAGTCTCCACGAATCTGTTTTTACTAAACACATCATCTATTCTCTACTACTCGAATTAAAATCTACTCAAAAATTTGCAAACTACGAATATAATTTTACTAAATAGGATAAATAAACTAGCTAGTAGGTTATTATATGAAATTAGTTTGTGCCCCTCAATATAAGAGCCCAAATCGGGCCCGATCGATCTGTATAAGAAAAGCAAATGGAGTTTCGTTGATAGATCTTCTTTGAAATGGGAATATTGGTAGAAAGAATGTACAAAACATTTTCAATATCTCGATCGATCTGATCGACATGAAACCATAAGCAACAAATAAAATTCAAATCACGAGTGTGAAATCGCCTGTTGCAAGCACTTAAACGTCTTCTTAAAACCAACAAATCCCGTAAACCAGAAATCAAATTCATCAGTCGTAACAACCTGCAAATACTTCTCCGACTGACGCTTAACATTCTCTCTTTGAATCACCCTCCCCACTTTACCCAATGGGATTGCCACCTTATAATGTGCCCGGAGCAACTCGCCGGCGGGAGAGGGGAACTTGATCGGCCGATCAC
>NCTC01003568.1:0-75782 GCA_002319775.1 Fagopyrum tataricum
AGAAATTCGCACGGATCGCTCCCTAGATTGGAAAGGATTGTCAACATCAACACCAAGATTCCTTGTAGGTCGGTGACACTACTGTCTTCTTGAGTCGAGTGGGTTGCTTGACTCGACCTCCACTTGCGCAACACTTGACATGTCTTCCGCCTTGGCTCGATGTCTTCGCCCTGGGAGAGCCTAAGTCTTTGAGTTCGAGTCGCTTCCTCCTTCGTTGTGAGAGTGAAGGGGAACATTGAGTAGGTTTGCATAGGAGACTCGGTCTCTAGGACTTGCATCTCAAGATGATCTTTTAGCCATTCCTTCTTCGTCTTTAATGCGCCGGAGCTTCTCTTTACTTCTTCTTTCTTTGCTTACAATGATGATAAGGTGAGGGTTGTTTTCTTGGTCAATTCTTGTCCATTGATGCTCCTTTTGACCTATAACCACCTAAGCACAAGAAACAAATGGGAGTAGATATTCTTTGACGCAAATAATATCTAGCAAAGAAGTAAATGCCTAAAACCAATGCAATTCTACTAAAAACACAAGAAAACAATTGTACAAAAGATAACATATAAATATGCTATGACATAAACAAAGTAAGAATGTATGCTAAGAAATTATTATTAAAACCTTTAGCCAAGAATCCTAAGTTTCTTAACTTATTCATGCTACTTAAAGGTCTTTATTGATGCTTGCACATGACTTATAATATTTCACCAGATGATCAAAATTATAACTAAAGGTTCACATTTCCTAAGTGCAATCTAGATATGATCAGGTGCTTTATAATGCTTTTCTTCTTGGGCTCGGCCTAACAAATAAAGATCGTCTTGCTCTTTTGGCATGGGTTACATTCGCTTTGCATTTCATCTAATTGATGTGCATACTTGGCCTCATTCGCATAAAAGCAAAACGAAAAGAAGAATAAGCAATAATCACATTAGCCAAGTGACTTGCTAAGTGGCATATTAAAACTTTGATGAGATTAACTATGACTTTTACTTTACTTTTTTCTATGTTAAGCTTTTTTCCTTATCAGGTAGTATTTTTCACTCAACTGAGTGTCAACCAATGTAATATTCCCTAGGCGGATCATTTAGGAGTTCATAACCAATACACACCATCATGAACCTAAGAAATGTTTACTTTAGCTCAAGTTTCCTCAACATAGGATTCGCTAAGTCATACATCAACCAATATGAATCATAAGTGATCAGCTCAATTCATCAATCATATACATTTCATGAATAAACTAATTAACATGATTCTAATATGCTCAAATTCATAAACTTTACAAACAAGCCAGACACAAATTATTGTCGTGCTTTATAACATAGTCTCATCATTTAAGTAATTTCTACCTTGTATGAAGCATAGCAAGATTTTGATTTTTGATTTTTTTTTTGAAATTTTAAAATATTTGAATGTTTTTGGTATTTTTAAAATTTTTTAATCTAGCACCAAAATAAAAAATTTAACTAGAAAAACAAAATATCAAGAATAAAAACATTTCCTAGTCTAAAGGCTAGGCTGGGTTCCAAGAGGTAGTCACGGTAGACACCTTCCTCATGATGAACTCCTCTAGGCCAACCCTAGAGAACATCCCAAGAATGACAACTCCTCTAAGACCTGAAGTTGACATCTTATCTTATTTCCAACATCTTCGGCCTTTGATAATTATCCTTAAACTTTTTAAGGATGTTGATCTCTATTGGTGCGGGACATCCTCCATTTCTTGCTCCATCTCATGGTCTCTCGGGGGTGATACATTGCCTTTTTCTTGGGCTCTTTGACTCCTAAGCATTTTGTTGAAGCTAGTTCCCATCTTCTTGATTCTAGGCATGATAATGTTTGGTGCCTATGAAGAATAACTTAATTAGTTCCACAAAATGCAAGGAAAAAGACATACAAGTAGTTCTCAATTCATCCAAAGTAAGCCATGTTGATACAATTCAAATAAACAATACTAAAAAAAATCATGCTTTTATAAGCCAACATATCAAACATACTTTCATGCTTAAAAAATTCCAAAAGATTATCATGATATCATAAGATATGCTAGCATGAATCAATATCTTCTAACAAAATAGATAATCATTGATAATTCCATAAATAACATGCTTCACAATCCTCAATCAACTATGAACATAACTCATAATTCTCAAGACATTGAGAACCCATGAATAAATCATTATTGTCCATAAACATGCACGACCAAGCAAATATATCAACCAAATCAGTCAAACCATTGTTTCTCAAGTGACAAATCATAATCAAATTTCAATTCTCACATAAACCATCAATAAAGCATCAACCTTTCAATAATCCACAATTTCTAACCATTTATGTTCATAAATCTCAATCATAGCTCTTAATTGATAGATTCAAGATAAAGATTAAGAAATCTTACCTTGTTAAAGCTAGGTAGATGATATAATCTACAATCTTGCAATAAGTTGGAAGCACTTTCAAAAACACAAGCTAAAGAGATCATAGATTCAATATTGAATTGAGAGAAATAGGGTAGAAGAATGCTTAAATTGACTTGGGAAAGGTATATGTCAGGTTAAACGAGGGGTATTTATACTTAAAAAGCCCAAAATTAGCCATTGGAGTGCGCAAATCGGACTTTTGGATTGGCGTCAATCAACTTTGGGTATACGTTGATCGAGTTTTTGCCCAAATCGATCGAATTTTCACTACAAAGAGCAAAAGTCGATCGATTACTCGAATGACTTGTTGCCTCAATCAATCGACTTGTACTTCCTTCATTGATCGAGATAAGAAATTTCCAATTCAACTCTTCCGTTAATTGCTTGATTCATGTATCATTTAAACTCATTTTCCCCTTCATTTCTCACTTCCAACCTACCTTGATCAACAACTCATACACACAACTTCATTTTATTCAAAAAAAACATAAGAAAAGAGAGAAAATCATACCAAGTGGGTTGCCTCCGATAAGGGCTCTTGTTTAAGGTCATAGACTTGAACATATCTCCTTTCATCTGGGATCTTGGCTTGATGGTGTCTCCTTTCCATGATCCTCACTCATCTTCTTCTTGGTGGTCCACCTTCTAAACTCATTATAGGTCTTATCATTTGCTTTTTTCTTTGACATTCACTTTCTTCTTCTTTAGAGGTTCTTTCTTCACTTCTCTCTTTATAGACTCTACCTCCACTTATACCTCAGTTGCACTCAACTCCTTCAAAGCTTTCTCATCACTAGAATACTCATCCTCCAATATCTTCGCTCCTTGGTCTTTCGGATGTGGAAACCTTAGAAACATGTACTCAACCATCTCTTCACCTATGTTGAATGTGAATATCCCATCTTTCATATCAATTTGAGCCCCGACCATGGCTAAGAATGCTCTCCCAAATATAATAGGGACCTTTTCATCCTCTTTGACATCCAATACGACAAAGTCAATAGGCAATATGAACCTATTAATCTTTAATGGCAAATCTTCAAGGATCCTCTCTGTTACATTGGAAGACCTATCTCCCACGAACAAAACCATTTTGACTGGTTTTGGCTGTCGAAACTTTAATCTCTCACACAAAGTTGGTGTATTAAACTAAACACTAGCACCCAAATCACACAAAACCTCAAAGTTTTCTCACCAATTTTCACTTTCACACTAAAATTTCCCGGATCAACTTCCTTCCTTGCTGCCATATTTTGATGGATGATATGATAAATATACTCCCTTGACATCTCTACCTCCTCCACATCAATTAAACTCCTTTTGTTAGACAAATTATCCCTTAAGAATTTACCATAGGAGGTCATACCTTTGATAACTTCAACTAAAGTAATATTGAGGTAGAGTTTGTTAACCCTCTCCATGAACTTGTAAAATTGCTTGTCTAGCAATGTTCTAGCCTTCTATTGGGGTAATAGGAGTGGTGTCTTAGGTGGTGAAGAAGCAAGTCCTTTAGTATAAATATCTTCCACTCTAGCTTCCTCATCCATAGTCTCCTCTTCAACCATCTTCTCCTTCCCTTTGTCAAGCACAACCGGCTCCTTTGGTACTCTAGACCCCACTAGTATTCCACTCCTCAATCCAATGGCCTTGCAAGACTCCTCTTGAGCAACTTTACACCCTTCTATAGGGATGGGCTCGGTATCTCCTGGCAAACGTCCATGACTCATATTAGAAGAGGCTTGAGAAGCCAATTGCTTATCAACCATCCTTTGACCCTTCTCTAAGGCCACAATTTTTCCATGCAACTTCTCCAACATGTGCTTTACTTCCATCTCAAAGTTGGGCTTGAATCTGTTCATTTTTCTTTGTGGTGGAACATAGGCTTATTGCTCCCTTTGTTGGTATTGTGCCTTTGTTGTTGTTTTGGTTAATATTGTGCCCTCCTCTCACAACTTTGATTTGCATAGCAAGCTTGTTCTTCCTTCACCAACAAGCTCCTATGATATGCATCACAATTGGAAATAGAATGGTCGACACTAGAACAAAATGGACATGCAATAAACTTAGAAGAAGACACTTCCCTTTTGTTCCTCTCTTTAATTATCTTCTTGATCTCATTTATTTATTTATTCTTTGTGAGGAGCATCTCTCACAATGTTTGGTTTGCTTTTCAATGAACTCCCTAGCCTCGTCCATGTCCATCTCTACAAACGTCCCACCGGACAATGAGTCAAACTTTTCTCTAGTTTGGTTGTCCAAACACTTGTAAAATAACTCAAGGAACACAAGCTTTGATTCTTCATGGTAAGGGCAATATATACAAAAAAAGATCCTTGAACCTTTCCCATGCTTTGTACAAGTTATTTCTCACTTTCATTTAAAAACTTGCAATCTTGCATATCATCTCGGCCGTCCTATTGGAAGGGAAGAGCTTGTTTAAGAACTCTTTTGACAAATCCTCCCAAGATGTTATGCTACCCGATGATATAGCTTGATACCATTGTTTGACCTACCCCTAAGAGAGAAAGAGAAAGCTCTTAGTTTTAGTTCAGAAGACTCAATTCCTTTAATTCTCACCGTTTCAAGTAATTCATTAAAAGTAGAGAGATGGAGATGTGGGTTCCGGCTGGGCTAGCACCAAACTAGGGCTAAGCAGCAGTCCAAAACTGCAACAAAACCGCAAGCACAAAGCTGAAAAAGGTGGACCGCAAACCGCACCCGCAAGGTGCGGTTCAGTTGTGGTTCAAACCACAACAATTTGGTTGTGGTTTGAACCGCATATTGCAGTTCCGGTTCAGACCGCAATTCCAAATGAGCAAAGTCACAAACTACAATATTGCACGATCAATCTCCATAAACCTCCATAAATCATCTGAATTACTCCACAACTCATCAATTTCATTTTTAGCAGAAAGTCACAAATTGTAGTATTGCACAATCAATATCCATGAATCATCAATTTCATTTTTAACTAGTAAAGTGAAATAGATAACAATCCCAAATCCAAATGAGCAAAAAAATCATCTGAATTATTCCACAGTCCACGCACCTAAGTGATGCGGGGATAAGCCGCTAGGGTTTCCCGATCTTTCAACACCAAGAACTAGAGAGAAGTAGATGATGGAGAGGCGTGGGGATGCTAGAAAACATGGCTGACGGCGATGGATCCTGTGATTGGGGTGGATCGTAGATGGATAGACTGGACGAATCTCCTAGTCGCAATTCGACTCGTCCGCTATAATCGAATACTTATGAGGAAGAGCGATTAACCTCAAAAGCATGCGAAGTCGTTTGAAGATGGGAGAGAGATCAAGCTCAGAGTCTCACCAAGATGACGGCTCTCTCCTATACTCCAAACTAGGGTTGGACGAGAGTCTCACCCGTCCAGGGTTTCTCGAGTCACACGAGAAGTAATACTGAAAAGTATCAAAGTGTTTATTAATCAAAGGTGCCTCATATTGGACGTCTAGCATGCCTTTTATAGGCTAGATGGGACGTCCTCCTTGAGCTTACATGGGCTGCGGGCTTGATCCAAGATCGAGCCCGGAAAGAATAAAAGAAATAAAAGAAATGCGAAAAGATAAGATCGAATCTTTAAGAGATAAGATCAAACTAACAAACGGATAAGGTCAAATTTTTAGGAGATAATTGACCTTCTAGAAACATAAAATAAAACAATTAAATAAAGCAAAAACCCAATTTAAAAATGTCTCAAAGTGGGCTGAAAATAAAATAGAAGCGGGCCTAATTTAATTACTTAAATTATCCCAAGGCTTCTTAACTAAGCCCGATCTTCTTCATTAAGCTCTTCTATTCGTGTGTCTTATTCCACACGTCCATTTCCTTCCCTCGCGCGTGGCTCATACGGACTGGCCGACTCTTGGTCTAGCCCATCTTCATTTTGAACAGCATCTCCCTGGTATTGATCCAACCACTCTTGGATCTCATCTCTCTTCGTCTTGCTTTCATATCTAGTAGAATTACTACCTCTCTCACAGCTAGTACTCTGGCTAGTATCTTGACTGCCCAATGTCACACTTAAGTCTTCATTTCTCTTTGTTTCCTCTTCCGACTCCGTCCTTTCCTCATTCTCCATACGAGACCTCTTTGTTTTACCTGTTGAGATTAAGCTTCCAGATGCTCCTGCATCAACCTCCCTTTCTTGAGAAGGATTCGACCTCGAATCCACTAAAACGGGTGCTCTCTGCCCTTGTTCTCTTTTTCGTCAGGCTTACCGGCTACGGTGAAGTTCTGATGGCGAAGGGCTTGTTTCTTTTCTTTGGCATGGATACCGGCGTTTGGAAGCTTCTGCGAACTACCGGTTCATGTGCTTTTCCTCTTGGCACCACGTCTGGCTCTGGATCATAGCGGTGTGGACTCAGTCGCGTCCACGTTTTCCTCCGGGTTGGTATCCCCCTTGTTGTTGGTCTATCTACTCCTGCGGTACCAACACGAAATAATAAAACGCATCTCCTATCCGGGATAGATGAAAAACTAGCACCGTATAATCGTAACGTCTTATTCCTAATACCCGCGAAAAGTTTCCTCTTTTGAATGTTATGGGTATATGGTGTAGGAATGAGGTGTAAGAGGTTAACAAACGCAGTAATCTCTATGGGAATTTCCTCAAAATAAGTAACAATACTTAGCCTAGGATACATCGTAGTCAGGTACTCCCAATTATAAACAAATATGGCCTCATGTATGCTTCTTAGTGTTTCTCCTAGACTCTCCAACATCCCAATTTCAAACATAGAAATTACAAATTCCCAACACACAAAACTATAGATAGGACATGAATTCGGATCTATTTGTGTTGGTCCTGTATTATTTTTCTCATTCTCAAACCGCAATTCTCTCCTTACAGGCTTTCTAGGCATGTAACCTTCCCTGTTCCCGTTCTCTCTCTCTCTCGGATTCATATCACGCAATCTACCTGCAAATTTCTCAACTAAAATCAATTAATCTTGAGGAAAGAAAATGAAAAGTAGCCTGAAAATTAAAAGGTAGGGGATGGCTCAAAAGGGAAAATAAAAGGGCTTGAAGCAAAAGAATTTGATAAGTGCCTGTAGGGAACAAAAAGGTACAACAAAGATAGGGGATAACAAAAAGGCCAACAAAAGAATAATCACAGGGGATATAAACAATATAAACAAGGAAATGCTCCCTTTCTTTGGAACGAAAAGGATATTTTGTGCAGGGAACTCAAAGGGTAAACGAAATGATCGGTTCCGTTCCCGTTCTCTTTTGTTTTTTTTTTTTTTAAAACGTTGCCAAACCCTAAGAGGAGTGGCAAGGCTTCTGGCGCCGGCTGGGTGTTCTACAGGGGTGTTGGGCAGCGGCTGACGGCCAGTGGCGGCGGTTAGGCGGCGGCGGCCAAACCGGCGGGTTTCATGGTGAACCGTGGCCTGCAGGTGGCTGACTGAGGCGGCTGGGGTGGGAATGAAGGCTGGTGGTGGCTGTAGGGTGGTTGCAGGGCTGGAACCGGCGGAATGGGATGGCAGGTGGCCGGCCGGGCGACGACGGGGTTTCTCCCGCGGTTTAGGGTGAAAACGGAAGTGTTTTCACGGTGGAGGTGGGCTGCTGGGGGTGGTGGAGGCGGCTAAGGGCCGGAAAGGTGGTGGGGTGGTGCTGGCGGCGCTGGGTGGCGCTGGTGGTAATCGGCAGGGAAGGGCGGCGGCAGCGGCGGCGGAACTAAGGTTCCGGCGTCGAAGGATAAAAAATTTTTTTTTTTATAGGCCGAACCCTAGGAGGGCCGGCTGGGGTTTCTCTGTGGTGGTGGTAGGTGGTGGCTGGCGGTCGAGGCGGCAGTGGACGGTGAATAGGTGAATGTCGGTCAAGACCGGCCGAGATGGCTAGGCCGAGATCAACTAAGGGATTTTTTTTTTGACTAACCGAACCCTAGGAGGGCCGGCTGAGGGTTTTCTGAGGTGGTGGTGGCTGTGGCGGTGTTGGCGGAGGGTTTGGGCGGCGCTGTCGTGAGGCCGGGCGGCGCAGGATAGGATCTCGGTCGAAGCTGACCGAGATGGGGATGCCGAGATCGGTGAAAAGGTTTTTTTTTTTGATAGGGCAGCGGCTGCTGCGAGGTTAGGGGGCGGTGGTTCAAAAGTGACCGTGGCTAAAAGATCGTCTTGGTTGGTTTTCCCCGATTAGCCCGAAAAGGTTTTCACAAGATGAACCGTGGGTTTTGGCAAGAAAAAGATTGAAACTTTGGCTGAGTTATGGTGAGATAATTCAGGCCACAATTAATCCTTTTCAAGATAATGATTTAGATTGTGAAAAAGCAGAGTGTCTAGCGTGAATAGATGTACTAACCGTAGCTTTTCTGCTCCCAATCGCTTGTTTTTGGTTGAGGCTTCTTGACGAGTCTTGAAGCTTCGATTTTTCGACGGCGGTTGGTGTTGATGAACCTTAGCTCTGATGCCAATTTGATGCGGGGATAAGCCGCTAGGGTTTCCCGATCTTTCAACACCAAGAACTAGAGAGAAGTAGATGATGGAGAGGCGTGGGGATGGTAGAAAACATGGTTGACGGCGATGGATCCTGTGATTGGGGTGGATCGTAGATGGATAGACTGGACGAATCTCCTAGTCGCAATTCGACTCGTCCGCTATAATCGAATACTTATGAGGAAGAGCGATTAACCTCAAAAGCATGCGAAGTCGCTTGAAGATGGGAGAGAGATCAAGCTCAGAGTCTCACCAAGATGACGGCTCTCTCCTATACTCCAAACTAGGGTTGGACGAGAGTCTCACCCGTCCAGAGTTTCTCGAGTCACACGAGAAGTAATACTGAAAAGTATCAAAGTGTTTATTAATCAAAGGTGCCTCATATTGGACGTCTAGCATGCCTTTTATAGGCTAGATGGGACGTCCTCCTTGAGCTTACATGGGCTGCGGGCTTGATCCAAGATCAAGCCCGGAAAGAATAAAAGAAATAAAAGAAATGCGAAAAGATAAGATCGAATCTTTAAGAGATAAGATCAAACTAACAAACGAATAAGGTCAAATCTTTAGGAGATAATTGACCTTCTAGAAACATAAAATAAAACAATTAAATAAAGCAAAAACCCAATTTAAAAATGTCTCAAAGTGGGCTAAAAATAAAATAGAAGCGGGCCTAATTTAATTACTTAAATTATCCCAAGGCTTCTTAAATAAGCCCGATCTTCTTCATTAAGCTCTTCTGTTCCTGTGTCTTCTTCCACACGTCCATTTCCTTCCCTCGCGCGTGGCTCATACGGACTGGCCGACTCTTGGTCTAGCCCATCTTCATTTTGAACAGCATCTCCCTGGTATTGATCCAACCACTCTTGGATCTCATCTCTCTTCTTCTTGCTTTCATATCTAGTAGATTACTACCTCTCTCACAGCTAGTACTCTGGCTAGTATCTTGACTGCTCAATGTCACACTTAAGTCTTCATTTCTCTTTGTTTCCTCTTCCGACTCCGTCCTTTCCTCATTCTCCATACGAGACCTCTTCGTTTTACCTGTTGAGATTAAGCTTCCAGAAGCTCCTGCATCACTAAGTAGGCTGAATTTCTCTATTGAGGTTCGTTTGTTTACAAATATTTCGTGAAAGCCGAAAAAATCCGTTTATCGTTTTTTTATACCAAAAAATTGTCGCAACGACTGTTTCTATCTTCGTTTGAAAATTCTCTTCTTTTTTTTTGTAAACATTAAAATCCGTTTCTTTTATTTTGAAAAAATAAAGTTCATTCAATAAGTTAAAAAATATATTGTAAATTACATCGAGTTAGAAGTTAGGCGGACAACAAGCTGTTGCACCCTCTTGAGAATCTCGACGATATCCGATCCTCCTGAACACTACATTTGAAGACCTAGGTGACACAAAATTACCATGCAAGACCCGTTGCACCCTCTTGAGAATCTCAACGGCATCAGGCGCAAGAAAACCAAACGTATCGAAAGCGAACGGAAGAAACACATGATGGTTTTCAAGATAAGCTCTTTCATGCTTAGTCACCTTCAAAGAGGCCGCATTGAGATCCGCCTTACCCATAACAAAAGGCACGTTATCGAAACCAACCAAAGGGGAGACTCCTGTCAAATCAATACAAGCATGTTTCCCACCCACCCATCCAAAAACTAACACATCTACAGGCCTCAACGTAGACCTTCCTTCATGCGGATCAGTCAAGAAGGATACAGGCGCCTCTTTCTTGGCCGAAATCCCTGCTCTCTTAAACACATCACATAAAACATCACGAACTAGATCATGCCTATATTTGAAGCCGGGTAGTTCTTTACAATGAACCGCATGCTCCCCAAGAACGTCCAAAGGCCTCCCACAATTAGGCATAGGACAAAACATACCAGACGAGAACAAAGGAATCATAAGGCGATACTTGAGGATCGTGCGATACTCAACGGGAGACATACATTGTCCAAGTCCATCAATAGGTATGGAAAGAAAGAAATCTTGGCTATGCGCTATCTGCAGACACTGAAAAACCTCTTTTTGTCTAGTGGTTAAACCAAAAGTTGCTTCCATCGTCTGTACTGCCTTCCCATAAAAGCACTCGCCAAAGCATGTTGGGCTTTAGGGGGGACGGTGCTCTTTACAATAAAACTAGAAAGATCAAAATTAGGAATTAAAGATTGAAGATTGCCCAAAACTCCAAAAACCTCAAAGCCCATATCAACAACTCCATTGTCCCGCAAAATGTGGTCTTGAAGGGTCCAAGACTTAGCTCTAGAAGCCACAAAAGCAAAAGAAGAAGTCTCCATAGCTGAGTATAACCCAAGGCCTCCACACCGAATCGGCAAAGAAGCAAGTCTCCACTGAAGATCGCCAAAATAAGCACCCCACAAACCACAATATCCTCGACTGATTCACGGAGTCCCAACTCAAAAAAAATAGATGCACTCTCCCCATGTTCCGGTAGACAAGTCCTCAAGCTAAACAACATCTTAGCAACACCCGTGCAGGAACGAAGCAAAAGAAGCTTACTCTGCAGGTCCCTCAACTGCGGAAGAAGGTGCATCAACTCAACCGCCTTAATAGCTCTTTTCATGACTAGCTCTCTAATAAACCCATCATCTTTACTCACAGCCCCACCCAACAACTTAACACCTAGAACTGGCCTAGCAATGCCATCAGGGAATAAACCTTCTCTAAGCTTCGATCCATCACACGAAGGCCAAAAGAGCTCAGTCTTGCAAACATTCAGCTCAAGGCCAAAACTCGGGCCAACTTCTCTAATGATATCAAGCATTTTAGCCACTTCCTCTGTCCGGCCAATAAAAGTACCATCATCAAGATACCAAGCATGTAGAAGAGGCTTGCAACTGTCTCTGATCCGACGACGAAGTGGGTGCCAGACAAGGGAAAAAAGGGTCTCCTTGTTGCACACCAGTAGCCGACCAAATAATATCCTCACGAACATACAGACGGGCAGCTTGACCACACAAGAAATCAACCCAAAAAGAGATAGAGGGACATCTTTCCCTTACTTCTGTAAGCAAAATAGTTTTGTCAACCAAGTTGAAGGCATTAGAAAAATCCACTGTCAACATAGCCAGAGAACAATAAGAGTGACGCTCACTTAAAACTTTGTTAACACTATGTAGAATAGCCTTTGCACCACCTGAAATACCAACTCCAAACTGAAAATCTCCAAGATATTCCCTCATATCTTTACTCACTCCCTTCATGGCTACTTTGGACACCAACCGTCTCCATATAGTACCTACTACAATGGGACGAACCCCATTGTCAGGCTTCAACAACGGCGTAAGAGACCCTGAAGCAACAAACTCAGCCAAACTCAACGGACACTTACCTCCCAACCATAAATTGACCACTGATGAAAGCGCTCTCAAAACACTTGTGGCAACCACAGAGCCCTCACCACACAAAGCATCTAAATGGTGTTGTGCTCTCAAACCATCTCTACCAGAAGAGGTTCCTTTGGGAAAAGACTTGATGCATGTAAAAATCAAATCAATATCAACAACGAGAGGTGGTTCAAGAAAAGTAGAACAAGGCTTAGAAGGAGGAGGTTTGAAGGGATGTTTTGCCTTCAACACCTTCAAAATCTCATCATTATAAGGAGCTACTCCAGAAGAGCACCAAACTTTTAAAGCAACCGTAAAATGTCCATCTGAAACCTTATGAAGACACTGCTTGATATTAGGATTCCTCTCCCAACCTTCTTCATACTTTGAGTCACCATCAACCCTAACAACAGGTCTATGCTCTGAACTGTCTAGCAAAGCATGCACAAGCTTAGAAACACCGACAACCTCTCCCCAAGTAGACAACGCTTGCAAAACCCCCTGATGTTGAATAAACTTCCTACCTCTTGATCTTCTATCTCGCCTACTCATAGGCCTGAACACCTCCAACGTACAACAAGGGAGCAAAAACAACCTAACCCAAGTAGCCACACAACTTGGCTCAGCAACCACCTTTAAAAGAGCACCTAGTAACGCTTGAGAAAAGCTTAAACAACAACTATGAGGGATGCTTTTCACAGTAGTAATAGGCACACGCATAACCCTCTCCAGCAGAGCAGCATCAAATACCAAACCCCCATCAACTTCAATCTGCTTAGTAACAACCAGCTCTGAGATATCCACCATCAGCCTCGAAATTCCCACAATATATTCACTATTCTCACCAAAAGCAGACACAAAATCATCGGTGTGATGACACTCACGACTCAAAGCATAAAGACACATACATCGTCCATACAACCACATCATGAGGACGGTCAAAACCTCCACAAACGCCACAAAAACATCAAGGTTACACTCAAGGATGCCTTGAATCTTATTCTTGCGCTCAACCACAAAATGGTGTTGCCTCTTTAAATGACCAACTAGGCAAGAGAAACCTCTACTCCCCTCCCTACCACCACCACAACCATGAAATGAACTAAACGGACAAAAGAGAAACCCATTACCTTCCTTGATTTCCTTTCGAAAACACCCAAGACAATTTTTTTTTCTTTTCGGAATTGGGTTAACTCACGAGTTGACTCACCAGCTGAGCCAACTCAGCGAGTTGACTCACCAGCTCAACCAACTCAACGAGTTGAAACCGAGTTGGCTCATCTTCCCCATTGAGACCCAAACGGCGAGGGCGAGGGAAACAATGGCGAGGGCGAGGCAAACGGCGGCGAGGGCGAGGCAAACGGCAGCGAGGGCGAGGCATTGCAAGCAGACACCGGCGGCGGGGACGAGGCTCCTGGACTCAAGCCTGTCTAGCGCGAAAGAAAACAACGGGGCGACGAAGATAACAGCAGCATCGCAGCAGCGGGGCGGCACGGCGGGGCGGTGGCTCCTCACGAGCCCTAAACTAGGGCAAGCGGCGGCACCAATAAGTTTCATAAACTCCCTTGATATAGCTTATTTAGAAAAAGAAAATTTGATCTTATATAAATTATCATAAGTTATTATAAGCTAGGTCTTCTAAACAACCTTATCCGTTTCTTCTTAAAACTATAATCCGTTTTATTTTTGTACAAAAAGTGCAGGGCGATTATCGGTTTTTTCTTAAAACTATAATCCGTTTTTTGTTTTTTTTCACAAAACTTTTAGTAATATAAATTTGGTTTTGATCTTTGTTATCACAAAAAATGCCGCAATGACTGTTTCTGAATTTTTCGATCGAGAATCGTTGTTTTCTGTAAATAATAGAATATGTTTCTTCTTCTTTTTTTTTTTTACAAAAATCTCATTCGGTCAAATGATAGAATGTTTTCATGCTATATTTTGTAGTGTTATTTTCATATATTTTTCTTAGTTTTTGCATGGGATAAAACATTTACATCTTTTCTAGTGCTTAAATGCATCAAATAATGTCTACTCCCCTTTGTCTCTTGTTTTAGGTGTTTTAGGTCTAAAATGGAGCATAAAGATATGAAATCCATCAAGCCTAAAGGAAGCTCACTTCACCGGATTATCACATGGAAATAAAGGGGAAAAAAAATCCCTAGAGCATGCAAGGTAGAAAGGTCAAAGATCAAGAAAGAAGAGTCAAAGACTCATCAAGGAGATTGCAAGGCCTATGGATCAAGTGAAGTGCCCACTCGATGGAAGAAGCCTTGTCTTGCACAAAGAAGAAAAAGCACTCAATCCATAAGACATGCTCTTCATCCAAGATGACACTCTAACAAGCCGTTCGAGTGAAGATTCACTCGATAGAAGAAGAAATGCAACTCGATTAACCACTCGATCGAAGTGGACGTGAGCCAAAAACTTGTCATGACAACGCCAGATGTTTCAATTGAGTTTTCCATTCCACCCGGAAGAGGAAAAAAGATCACTCAACTGCCTTACTTTCAACTTTAATCGAGCAAAATGGAAAATTCAGACAAAAAAGACCATTTGTGTAAGAGCCTTAGTCCTTGGAGCTTGTTTTGGTCTTAGCCGCCCCGCGGGTTTAGGGAGCCACCCTTGCGGCTCGTCTAGTTATTCGCTCCTGCGGCTCAAGGAATTGCCCCTGCGGTTTCTTGCGGCCGCAGCCGACTTTGTTGACTCTTGACCCGTGCTTTACCCTTTCTTTTCTTTCTTCTTAATCTTCTTTTTTGGCTGGATCAAGGGTTTCATCTTCACTGCATTCCAACCTTCTCACGTCCTTCTTGCTTTCTTTCCTCTCCTTGATCTTGCCTTGGCTTTCTTTGAGTTTGATAGAGTTTGTGTGTGGCTTTGGTGGACGTTGATGTTGTACATGGTTGCTGAGCTTGAGAGCCAGCTGAGAGTGTGTTCTGTTCTTTCCTTGGTTACACAGCAATAGGTAAGCTTCTTGCTTCCTCTTTCTTTCCTTCTTCCTTGGATTCCTCTTCCTTAGCTTAGGATTAGATGTGATTGGATGTGTATTGATAGTGGAATGTGTATGTATATGTGTGTGTGGTTATGGAATGTTGAAGACGTGAGTTCCTCAGTAAGGAGTCGAAGAGAAGTCGGGGAAGGCCGTTCTGCACTGTCGCCGCCCCCGCGCCCGTGAAACGCTTCCCCTGCGGAAGTGTGTCACCGCACCCGCGCCCGGAAGCCGCCGCCCTGCGGCCACGGTCCCAACGCCTGCGCCCGCGTGTTTCCGCGCCTGCGTTTGCCTGCGGACACTGTCACCGCGCCTGCGGCCGAGTGTCGCCGCGCCTGTGGTAGCCTTGCTTCGCCCCTGCGTCCCTCTTGTCACGCAGGTGCGTCTTGTCCCGGATCTACCTAGAGTAGTGTAGATACTTTCCTTTCCCTAGTATGAGCGGGTTAGTAGCATGCTAGGTATGTGTATGAGGATAGAATGATGATGAGTATGATATAGATATATGCCGGTTAGGGCTTTGAGGTTTATAAGTTGGATACGATCCTTATGGATCCCTTGGGTCTAGGTGTGACACCTTTGATGTATAGGAGATTTGATATCTTGTTATGCCTTGTTATTAGGCAGTGTTGTCCTCCAGATTGGAGTTGATCGTGTTGAGAGTACTTCGAGGTTGAGGTAAGTCCGTAGGACTTACTTAGCTACCATCCTTATATTGGATGTATGCATGAGTGGTGTTTGTTATATGCTTTATAGCATGCGATAGTGATTATTACCGACCTATGGTTTAGTGACCGTCCATTGTAGTGGTTGTGACAACTTGTCTTTCATCCCGTAGTGGAGTCTGGGAGGTTCTCTGTAGTTAGGCCAGATCTGGTATACGGGAAGGGCATCTACCACTCCTTATGGTATACGGGATGGTGCGCTTATATCACTCCAACTGGCTATAGCACTCAGAGGCGAGGATTATATATATTCCTCGTGTCACCCTATATTCATATGCAGATATTTATACGATTTGAGTGTTGACCTATATAAAGATAATTAACCGGGTAAATGTGTGATAGCATGATGATATGTTTATTATTCCCTGACGTGTGTTTGTGCTGATGTATTATCCTATATATGTGTATGGTTAGCTAACGGTTTTATATCGTGTTGTAGATCCTTTGCAGGTTAGGAGAGCTGCAGAGTGATCCAGAGGGGTGATCCGTTGAGGGCTTCGTACACTGGGTCGCGTGGGATATGGGATATTTTGTATGTACAGACACATGTTTTGATTGTACTCAGCGGTACCTTGTAAGATCCAGTGAACTTGTTGTTGTCAGGCTAGGATCAGGCTCCATTGTGAGATCCTAGCTCAGTAGCGCCCCGAGTCCTACGGATTTGGGGTGTTACAATTTGTCATTCGAGTTTGCTAACCCACTCGAAAGAAGAAGAAAGTTTGTCCGACTAACGTAATTTCCACATGGATCGGGTAGAATGGAAATATCAGAAGAAGAAAAAAGTCAAAACCTCCATTACACTCGATCGAGTGAAATGAAAAACTCGAACAAAGAAGAGAGTGTAATGGCCTAGCACGTTAGAGAATATTCCTTTTGATAATTTGGCACATGTAGTGGCCTATATAAGTGTTTATATGAATTAGATCTAGATATCTGATCGTGTATGTTTTACCGTAATAAAACTATATCTCTCGCAAGAATACGGGATCACTTATAGTATACAGGTTATCGAACTCTGGGACTATTGTCTATTATGATTGAACAAATAAACTAACAAACTAAGATAAAAGAAAGATAAATGGGTGAATTATTGGTAACGAAACAAGATAAACGTAAAAGATGTGAATGTATTATTTAGAAAAGCTATCTAAGGATGTATTGCATCCCCGCTATTATAGACTTTCATAGCAATCGCATACTTAAATAACATGAACTTCAATCAATAATTATGTAGGTAACCATCTAAAGTAGCCTTCATCATAGATAAACCAAGACCATGTATTCCAACTAGCATCGCCCTCAATCAGGCGGTTAGGCAAGTATAGGAAAACCCATAAGTATTTATAAATTCGGAAAAGACCTAGATAAACCTTCTCATGAGGTTCATCAGTTTATAAAGGTGCAAAGACCGAATAATTCTACGATGATTAAGAATCCTCAAATCTTTGATAAAGTGCTACTCTCAAAATCAAGTTATTTTCAAAACATCCAATAAAACAAAACATCTTGGCTCTTCACTTTGTTTATCTAAACCAATCAAGAACGGAACATCGGTAAATGAAGGTAATTGAAAGGTATATAGAGCTGGGAGACTTAGTTAACAAAACAATTATGTCCTTCAACTCTACTATTGAGAACTTAAGAACCGTACAACGGACTTTTATTGAAGCTTGAAAGAAGAAGAAGAAGAAGAAGAGGAAGAGGAAGAGGAAGAGGAAGAGGAAGAGGAAGAAGAAGAAGAAGAAGAACGGTTATGGAAGCCACCCTCGAATCCAACTAATGTTATTGAATTTGTAGAGGAGATTGGATTATTGGATCCGGGATGCTTCTAACCCTAAGGCAGAGGGTTCTTTATATAGGAAACGTATGGGCCAAAACCCTAGGTCGTACCCCCTTCGGAACACCTACAAAAGATTGGGTCTTCAAACTTAGTCTTCAGTGGTGCCGTTACATTAAGCCTACGCCCTGTTACGGCCGTAAGAGAGCGTAAGGGTGAATGTAACTGATCGTGTAAGTTTTACCGTAATATAACTACTCCCCCCACAAGGATACGGGATCACTTGAGGTATACGGGCTATCGAACTCAGGGATTGTATCACAAAACCTCATTAATTAATTAATTCAGTTATAAGCAAGCAATGATAAGAAAGTATGGAAGGAAGACAAAGACAATTCTTGATTTGAGATAGTTATAGGGATTAATGATCTAAGGAAGTAGTGAATCTCCACTATTATGTTGTGTTAAGACTAATGAAGCATATATATTGTTGTGAACATTTATAAAACACAAAACATGTAATCATCTAAAGTAGCCTTTTGTATAGACAAACCAAGACCGTGCTTTCCAACTCATGTAGCTCTCAATCCAGCGGTTTTGCAAGTATAGGACAACTCATTCGCACTTAGAAACCTAGAAAAGACCTAGGAAAACCTTCTCCCGAGGATCATTAGTTTAAAAGGTAAATCTAAGATGATTAGGATTCCCCGAGGCTTTGGTACACTAGTATTCTCTCAGCTCTCGTCAATTGTTTCAAATAAAACAAAATTGTTTGATTCTTCACTTTATTTTATCTAAACCAATTAAGAACGCCACTTTGGATTAACGAAGGTAACTAAAAGGTAGAAATAAGCCCTTTGAATTGAAGGATTATCAAAGATCTCAATTCACAAACATATATGCACACAATAAAATTAAGGCATTATAAGGTTCATCTCAATCCTTAGAAAAGGAAGGATACTAGGCACTCATGCGAAGATATAAAGCAAGAAAACAATAAATTAAAATTATTAAAGAGTGAAAATCACAATGTTTGGTTCAAGAAAGAGCCTTACAGAGCAACTCTAACATTGTCAGCCTACTAGAATAAGGGATAGAAGAGAATAGAAATCTGGATTGCTGATGCTAGTCGATGATGATCTAAACCAAACCATCAGGCATGCTTATATAGGGGATGGCGTCTAGGGTTTACAAGAAAAATTAGAAAACTTCCTAAAATAATGGCTTGGAGAAGAAGCAAATTCGCCCCTGATGAAGATAAGGCATTACACTACCCTTACGCTCCTTTACAGGTATAACCCAACGTAAGAGGCCGTAATCTTGAACGTAACATCGTGATGGGCTCAGCTCGCGTTTCTGGATTACTAATGAAGAGATCGACCCTTACAACTTGTAATGTCCGTCACAAAGGTGTAAGCAAGTAATAATCTTTGTTTTGCTATTGAATCTTCGATTGTAGCAAGAAATGAGGATGCTTGTTTCCAACTCCTCAATCATATTAATCTTCTGCATGCTTTGACTCCAAGGAGGATGCAATTCCGATGCATTTAACACCTAAAAAGCATGAAACACTGAAAAGTCAATGTAGATACCGAAATACAAAAAGTGGAGCTTTTCCATATAAAAAGTTATATGTGAGACATAAACAAGGGCATGAAATGCATGAAACATAAGGCAAAAAGTGTAAGATCCAATGAGTGTCTCAGTTTGGAGGAAATACAAACAAATTAAACCATGTCATAATAACATCAATCATAGTATAAGGAAGAGTAACGAATCATACCCATTCAAACCGCTCAAGGAATATTGTGTATGATTTCAATATCACAATGTGTATTAGGATATTTCAATTATCTCTCAAACTCAAAAAACATGGATGATGTTACCATAAGCTTGTCAAGACGTTCTCAAACTCCACCACCTTTCAATTGAAACTAAAATGCAAGATAATTATCAAGAGGTCTTTCGCAAAGGTGTAATGGGGATATGACATGGAGAATCGATGTTGGTACGCCAAAAGAGTTGGCAAAAATGGGATGTATCTAGGGCATCAAATCTTTTCAACTCGAGATTCCTTCAAAGCACCGTCACTTCACACTATTCTTCACAATTGATATTTCTTCATGAACCATAACACTTTGACTTTTCATCTATTGACTTCTCTTTCAAAGATAAGTTTTTGCATCACTTTTGAACTAATTCACTATTTATTTGTTGCTGCACATTTGGCAGAAACTTTTCTTCCTCTACGCCAAACATGAAGATATATTTGAATAATGGCATATATGGTTCCAAACTTGCGCATTCCTTCTTGAATTTACTTTCACTTTTCAAGGGTACCTTATACTTGATTTCTTCATTCTTTAGTTGCAACATAACCCTAGATAGGGTCAAGTGTGGCTATCATGGATGTGGGACATTTTGAGGAGGACCAAACAAGGGATAATAATAAAAGAAAGAAGTGGGAAATGTCACATAGACTTATTAAAGAGGGCATAAATCATTTAAATATCAATGCATTTAGAATAAAAAGAAAGTGTAGTTTTTAAAAGAGAGACAATCACAAGTTCTAGAAGAAACTTAACATGTTGGAGATCACTCAAATAGTAAGAAAGAAAGAACATAGAAAAATTAATGTTCATGGGCAAGGGCACTCTCAAGGTAATGTTTGGGCTGGGTAATTGTTCGTTGGTTTTACCCCCCCTATAAATCCCCATCAATAAAGATAGAAATTCACAAGATAGTAAAACAACGGTCTGCTTTAAATTTATAAACTCGTAATATCTACTCTAAATGCAGCGAACCCATAGTGTATGGATCAATCGCAGTAGAGTAAGATTTCCAAGGTCTATCTCAAGGACTAAGTTAGATGATCTCGAAAGTTGATAAAGAATAGTACAAATCTAAAATAAGAAATAGATTTAAGAAGAAGAGGGAAGAAAGAATCAAAAAGGTTGAGAAGAGGTTTGACAGATTCACAATCAATTGTCAATATTGATTGAAAATAAATTAAAACAAATAAGCAAACAAATATATATGGAAAAAAATATATATGGTTGAAAAGCTTCAGGGATGAACGTTTCTCAGCTAATATTCTATTACAGTTACGTCTCAAGAACATATATATTTCTAATTTCTAAATAACTATTACCGTTACGTCTCAAGGTAAAGAGGGAGACATCGTAAACAAACCTTATTTATTAATTAAGGATCAAATAACCCTTTACAGTTACGTCTCAAGAATTACTTGCCTGAAAGAAGGAATAATGACACATTCAATCCAATGAAGAGTCTTTATTACCTAAGAACAAGTTCTCTTATGTATCCAAGAAAGAACATCTCAGTTTCGACTTAATTCCAACTTAGTTTGATAGCTTAGAATATTTCTAAACCTAACGAAATCCAAACCTTTCCATAGGATTTAAAGTGATTTAACAACCAATGCAAGGAACAATTAATCCATCATTATCCAAGGTATAAACAAATCTCTAACTACCCCTTGGAACCACAAAAGGTTTCTAGCCAACAATATTCACATCAAAGCCTGAAATTAATTCAATTAAAGAAAACTTAAAACTGAAATAAGAAAAGGGAAAGTATTCAACTTTAATATCTCGGAAACCAACAAAACAACGAAATCCAGCGTCGCAACACTTGTCTGAACTGAATAAAGAACAAAATCTTGAATCTTTCTCTAAACTAACTATCTAACCTAACTATGGTGAAAGTGGAGCGAAGAAGAATAAAGGTAGGAGAAGAGTTCTCCTTAGGTCTGAAATTGAACTAACTCTCTCCAATCGAACACAATCGAGCCCCCCTTTGGAAATAATCGGAACCTTCTGTAACACCCTAAATCCGCGGGACTCGGGATGCTACGGGCGAGACCTCACAATGGGTCCCGACCCTTAGCTTGACAAAAATTTCACCGGACCTTTCCAACAAGGCACAAATAAAGGCGAAAACTCAAAATGTTTTTAATGTATGCGGAAACCTAAAAGTAATGAATACAAAGTAGAAACTCAGCCGAGTCCTCAAAACAACATAACCCAAATACGAAAGTCTTAAACGTACAACAACATCCAAAAACTAACGATATGAAACATAACCCAAAAACGCCCCCGTCCTATAATGTACGGAGACCCCGGCTGTCCACTCCTCCGCCTCACTCGGCGGCATCCCTAACCTGCAAGTCATCTACACAAACGGTTTAAAACCGTTAGCTAATATTCTAAGCATTAGAAAGCGGTGAAGGCACAAACACATACATAGCACATAACATAAAACACACAAGTCCGGTTTATTATCTTTATATTATTAAGTCGTATCCCGTTCTAATTCAACTTCGGTTTGTGACACGAGACCACCGTGGTCTCGCCTCGGTCCCTACTTACCGGCAAAGAATGGTACGGATGCACCCGACCATCTGACCCGCCGGGCTAGTCGCCGAGATCCTCCAAGACCCACGCAGGGCTAGGCAGAATGTCACCGCCCGTTCTCATACACTTGGGCCAAAATAATACATAAGGTCGGTGGTCCTAATTACCGTTTTAATTGTTTATAACAAGAACATAAACACACACCATCAAACACACATCAATATTAATACATAAAATACGAGCTAAGTAAGTCCGGAGACTTACCTCGTCACCAAACCCAAGTCACCACACTCTTGCTTCCTTAAGGAGGAAGCCCACAACCTGCTCACAAGAGATATACATATCAATACATACTCACTCTCAAGAAGTCTTAAACTTCACTCTTAGTGATCTATGCAAGATCACCTAACCCTCAAACTAGGAATGCATCCTAGGTCCCAAGTACTCACCACACACTCTTCACACATGAAAAAGCCCACAACAATTCATAATTCCACAAGATATTAATCCTCAACCAAAGAGGCACAAGCTAGCCTAGAAGATCCAACATACTCACATGCTCATATATCCATCAAGTATATTGAGCCTTAAGGGCTCCTAGGTTGACAACCACTAAGTGGCATTCTCAAGCTACTCTAGGCCATCCTAAGCATGCTACTAACATGATTCAATCAACAAATCTAAGGAATGAACGAGGAGTGAAGGAGAGGAGGGACCTACTGTTGCCGAAACCGCAGCCGCGGAGTCAAGCTGGCGCCCCCTGCGGACACAGGAGCCGCCCCCGCGGAACTAGGAGCCGCACCCGCGGTGGACTGCATCGCCTTCCAGGAGCCGCCCCCGCGGTCTTGCCGAGCCGCGCTCTCGCCTGTGCCGAGCCGCGCCTGTGCCGCTGCCGCACCCGCGGCAGTGCCGAGCCGCACCCGCGGCAGTGCCGACCCGCGCCCGCGTCCGTGTCACGCCGCACCCGCGGCCTTGCCGTGCCGCTCCCGCGGCTGTGCTGAGCCGCCCCCGCGGGTTCTGCGCAGAACGTCGTCCTCTTCATCTTTGACTTTGGATCCTTGGCTCCAAAGTCCTTCTTCTCTTGCTTGATCTTCTCCAAACACCCACCACGGGTCTTAGGCACCTCTCCTTGACCTAAACGAGCTAAGAACCTAGACATGCACAAGGGTTGTCATCCCGAGACAACTAGTCATACAACTTCTCTCTTCTTCGAGAGTAGACCAGAATGTCCTATATATTCGGGCATTAATAAGCCCATACGGAATCACTACCACTCGTAGTGACCATGGTTTGTCCAGAATGCCATGTTTGCACTACCCCAGTCTCGACTTCTCAATTGGTGACAATCAAACCTTAACTCGATTTTAGAAGAGACCACCGACCCTTGCAACCGGTCGAGTAGATCATCAATACGTGGTAAGGGGGTACTTGTTCTTCATTGTAATCTTGTTCGGTCATTGTAGTCGATGTACAAATGGAGATAACCGTCTCTCTTTTTGCAACTGGTGTTCTCCATAACAACTTCAAATCAAGAGTTTAAGATATAATCTAAGCTCTTGTTACCGTTCCTTTATGATTCCACAGCCTGGTTACTCTCCCCCACACTCATCCATAGACTACCCGCACATGCGCGCTCTCCGTCGTCACCAATTAGTTGATAACTGACCTTCTCACATGTCAATGACTTACCATTCTTCTATGCTTCCATGTTACCATTCTCATGAAGGCTACCCTCTCGGGTACCTTAAACTCCGTTAGCTAATTCTTCATTCCACGCTTCCTTTTCCTTCAGCGAGATAAATATACCCTTCTCGGCGTTTTTGAGTCACATGACTCGCCTTCATAGGCTTAACCGTGCTTCATGATATCTTGTAAGTGCGTCTCCTCAAAATCTCTAACGTTAGTTAGCATCCACGTGTTGCTCCCATCTTCTTAGGATCATCATTTAGATACTTCCTTCTTTTTTGCGTTTCTTCGCTTAATGGTACCTCATAAGCTTAACTTACGGTATCTTACATCTTTCGCACTTGGTTCGATCGCGTTCTCATCTTGACTCCAAAGCTTAGGAGCCTCTAAGGACACCTTCACTTCTCGTGATGGAACACCACCTTTAACCTTGTTAGAATGCACCCATCTCCTCCTTGATTCTCATCTTTAGTTGTCCACGCGTCTTCTTGAAGAACCTAAGTTTGCTATCTCCATTGTTCTTGTCGTACGTAGTCCTTAAACACGGTAGTTCCAATGGACGCTCCCCCGGTCCTGGAAGATGGAGGACTCTGCGCCTAGACCTCCCAACGGTCCTATCCCTAGCCTCGGTAACGATGCTCTTGACGACGTCCTCTACGGGAACCTTAACTACTGGTGGATCCACAACTGGCGGCTCCGCAATGGGGATACGTCCCTGACCTCTCGCGCCTGGACGTCTTCCTACTCGTCCCCGTCTCGGGACGGTAGGAGAAAGAGAGGGTCTACCCCTGACGGGTCCTACGTAGGCGGTATCTATCGTACGTGCTATCTAATAGTGTATGGAGTTTACTTATGTATAAATACATAGGTAATACTTACTATGATAAAACTTCTAAAGGCATAAGGTAAGCATAATCACAATACACATCCAAGGCATACAAGCCCAAAACATCCTAAGGTCACATACATAGCTAGGTACATACAATATCCACAAACATCCTAAGGTCATACATATATATATATAACTATGTAATAATATAAGTACATACTTCTAATCCAGAGATCTATGTCGCCGAGGTTTGCGGAAGAAGTGGTGGTCCCGTACATTCTAACCCAAACCCGACTCATGCACATGATTTTGAAAACGAAAAGTCAGAACCCGTGGTGGTTCTGTTTATTCTTCATTCGGTTTTTAAAAAGATTGCGAGTGCCATTTTTGTAAACCTAGGGCTCTTATACCACTTTTGTAACACCCTAAACCCGCGGGACTCGGGGTGTTACGGGCGAGACCTCACAATGGCTCCCGACCCTTAGCTTGACAACAATTTCACCGGACCTTTCCAACAAGGCACAAATATAGGCAAAAACTCAAAATGTTTTTAATGTATGCGGAAACCGAAAAGTAATTAATACAAAGTGGAAACTCAGCCGAGTCCTCAAAACAACATAACCCAAATACGAAAGTCTAAAACGTACAACAACATCCACAAACTAACGATATGAAACATAACCCAAAAACGCCCCCGTCCTATAATGTACGGAGATCCCGGCTGTCCACTCCTCCGCCTCACTCGGCGGCATCCCTAACCTGCAAGTCATCTACACAAACGGTTTAAAACCGTTAGCTAATATTCTAAGCATTAGAAAAGCGGTGAAGGCACAACCACATACATAGCACATAACATAAAACACACAAGTCCGGTTTATTATCTTTATATTATTAAGTCGTATCCCGTTCTAATTCAACTTCGGTTTGTGACACGAGACCACCGTGGTCTCGCCTTGGTTCCTACTTACCGGCAAAGAATGGTACGGATGCACCCGACCATCTGACCCGCCGGGCTAGTCGCCGAGATCCTCCAAGACCCACGCAGGGCTAGGCAGAATGTCACCGCCCGTTCTCAAACACTTGGGCCAAAATAATACATAAGGTCGGTGGTCCTAATTACCGTTTTAATTGTTTATAACAAGAACATAAACACACACCACCAAACACACATCAATGCTAATACATAAAATACGAGCTAAGTAAGTCCGGAGACTTACCTCGTCACCAAACCCAAGTCACCACACTCTTGCTTCCTTAAGGAGGAAGCCCACAACCTGCTCACAAGAGATATGCATATCAATACATACTCACTCTCAAGAAGTCTTAGACTTCACTCTTAGTGATCTCTGCAAGATCACCTAACCCTCAAATTAGGAATGCATCCTAGGTCCCAAGTACTCACCACACACTCTCCACACATGAAACAACCCACAACAATTCATAATTCCACATTATATTAATCCTCAACCACTAAGTGGAATTCTCAAGCTACTCTATGCCATCCTAAGCATGCTACTAGCTTGATTCAATCAACAAATCTAAGGAATGAACGAGGAGTGAAGGAGAGGAGGGACCTACTGTTGCCAAAACCGCAGCCGCGGAGTCAAGTTGGCGCCCCCTGCGGACACAGGATCCGCCCCCGCAGAACTAGGTTCCGCACCCGCGGTGGACTGCGTCGCCTGCCAGGAGCCGCCCCTGCGGACTTGCCGAGCCGCGCCCGCGCCTGTGCCGAGCCGCACCCGCGGCCGTGCCGAGCCGCGCCCACGCCTGTGCCGCCGCCGCACCCGCGGCGGTGTCGAGCCGCGCCCGCGTCCGTGTCACGCCGCACCCGTGGCCTTGCCGTGCCGCTCCCGCGGTTGTGTTGAGCCGCCCCCGCGGGTTCTGCGCAGAACGTCGTCTTCGACTTTGGATCCTTTGCTCCAAAGTCCTTGTTCTCTTGCTGGATCTTCTCCAAACACCCACCACGGGTCTTAGGCACCTCTCCTTGACCTAAACGAGCTAAGAACCTAGACATGCACAAGGGTTGAGCAAAACTCCTCAAGATCTTCCTCCATAGCCATGGATGAAGGAGGAAGGAAGAAGAAGGAGAAGAACAACAAGGAAGAGAGGAAAGGGAGAGGAAAGAGCTTACCAACAGTGTGAGATCACGTTCTGCAGTCCACAGCATGGATCTTCAGCACCAAGGGAGAAGAGAGGCAAAAGAGAGGAGAAGAGATGAGTGTGGAAGAGTGGGAGAGGAGATTAATGTGAGGAAGGAGCCAAAGGAGGAGAGAGGGGGAGACAAGGCTAGAGGAGGTGTGAGGATCAAGGGGTCAGCTGACCTCTTGTCCCTCACACTGACCGAGGGGTCGGAAATGACCCCTTGTCATTTTTAGCCCGGAACGGAGGGTCGGAACGCTGAAAAAGAGGGGAAAAAACGACGAGTCGGCTCGGGATTTTCTTAGGAATAAATCCCGGCTCTCGGCATCTCGGGATTACACCTTCCTTAAATACCCAACAACCTTCCAAAAGATATGGGTTGGGCTAAGGCCCCCCTTTGGAAATAATCGGAACCTTCCTTGAATCTCGGCCGAGATCGGGTACGGTCGTGACAAAGATTTTGTCTTCGATCTTTAGGGTCATTGGGCTCTCGGTCAGGTGACCCCTGGATCTCGGTCCGAGATGTGGACCGAGATTTGTGAACAATAGCTCCTATCACGGACCGAGATTGGTGGATCTCGGCCGAGATAAAATCTTCACTTCGGGCACTTGATCTCGTTCGTTCCTAACTCGACTACATCTCCTTTGCTTAGCTCGAATGATTGATCCTAAGCATCCACTCCGATGCTTGATCCTCAAATGCATCGTTTTAGCTCCAAAATACACTAATCACCTACAATGACACCAAAAGAGTTTGTAGACATCTATACTTGCAAAGTAGGACTAAACAAGCATAAAAGACACAAACTAAGGCTAAAACATGCATGCGGAAAGGGAAAATCTACCTCAATGCTCTACTAAACTAGGTCGATAAATCATATTATCAAAATACCCCATCAAAATACCCCGTACTTATCCCTACTTGTCCTCAAACAAGTAGTAAATCCAAGATAGGATAACATGAAATATCAATGCAAAACAAATATGTAAAACTCTTTTTGTAGTGCTTCTATACATGATCACTCTCAAAAGTGTAGTTATATGGCTAAAGATATATTTCAATTAAGGTCAAGTAAGGTAGGCATGCAAAGGAAAATCAAACCTTGCAAGGAATTTATAATCATCATAAAAACTACCATTGTCTAATATTTATGAAAAATTCAAGTCTAAACCATTAAGTCAAATACATGTATACAAAGATCAATAGGACTTAGCAATGAAAAGGCCAAAGAAACGTGATCAAGGTAGGATGTATATAGGTAATGTGGTGGTAATCCAGGAAGAAGAAGAACACAATAAACTCTTTTCTTTCTCAACATCCACCCTTCTTGCATATTTTTTTTTCTTTTTCTTTCTTTTGAGTGAAAGGCATTGGTGCACAATAGCCGAAACCTTGGCGTTTAGTTTCGTTCACGTACCTCACACCAAAATGCACATACCAAATAAACTCATAGAGATGTTTTTAAGCTATTCAGACTTTGACAAGACACAAACACCCGATTATGTGAATGGTGCCGAGTTACTCATCTTCATAACCAACAACCCCTTAAAAGCTTTGCTTTTAAATCACATCTCACAAAATCATATTCAACTTCTTCACATAATACATATAAACTCTTTTAAAATAAGCATACACCTTCATACTTCACATTCTTAATTTCCGGATAGGTCAAAAGGAGGCAACTATGATCAATGTTTGAGGTACTAAACATGATAAAGATAGAGAAGAAGAAGAACTCGAATTGCCTAAATAATTCATGTGCAATGTATAAGAACTCATCATATAGCTTCCACTATCCAAAATCAATCCAATTAAACAAAGAAATTTCCATAAATCATATAAACTTCAAACAAAGTAATCAAATCCTGTATACACCATTAAGTCAATTAAAGCTCAAAATAATAATCAAAAGCCAATAAACATACACAAATCTCATCATAGACGTCATATCAATCTTAGAAGCAAATTTTTTTTTTAAATATTTTCTTTTTTTAATGCATACAAATAATAAATCGTGTGACATAAAATCCAAATTGTTGAAATGCAATACAAATAAGAAACATGCTAAAGAATTGCAAGCATCCTACGCCACACTTACATCTCACATTGTCCCCAATGTGAAAAATAAGGAGTAAAAACAATACTCACAATGTAAAAAAATGATGTAGCAAATTTGGTGCTCACTCGAACGGTGGTGGTTGTGGATCACGTGGGTAGTGCAGGTTTTTTGGGTCGTAGAAGTTCCCAAACATATGGCGATACATCTCACCAAACATCCCCTCAGACATTGAGTAGCGCCTGTCCAGCTCAATCTGTCTATCCACAATCCTTTGTTGTCCCAGCTAGAGCAAATGGATATTGACATCTAACTGATCCATGGTAGGTGCCTCTCGGCGCTGAGATCTAGGAGCACGTTAAGACGACACTCCTCTAGATGACATCCTAGAAAATCGTGCACCTGCACCTCTTATCTCAAAAAAACAGCCTCAGCCTCTGCAACAGCCTCTGTATCCTCATCCCCACGTGTTGCATCCTCATCGTTGGTCTGACCCATGACCTCGTCATCTGAATTAGTCTCCTCAAATGCAGCCCTCCAATACCTCTTATCACGGAAAGAATACTCAGTCCTCCAAATAATCCCTACCTTGTCGTCCCAAGGCATAGCTACTCTGTAGGGTTGGTCACCCTTCTGTATCAATATCTTCCTAGCTACTAAGTGACGTCTACCTACAGGTGTTGGCCAATGTGTCATAGTATAGTAAGACAAATCAATATTCAGCTTCCTAGCAATGTGGGTGATTAACCTACCTACACAAAATTTCCGACAAAGCAAAATCTCGGACATGATATCGGGTGGAATCTCTGGTGGCCGACCGAGATTTTCGGGAGAAAACAGCCTCGGGACTGTTTTGGCCGAGATTGAAGAAATCGGTCAATTTCTTGCTCTTTTCTTGTACACACAATGCTTCTAAGGATCTTAAGCACATAATCTCTCAAAGGAATGAAGGATTTTTAAGGTTTTAGGGATTTGGAATATTTGGTTAAGGTTTAGTTTCAGGAGAAGATTGTCGTGGGTTTTGGTTGAAATTGATTGTGGAAGTGAGTTTAGATGATGATTTGTGAGAGATTGTGGGCAAAATGAATGCATTTGGTGGAGTATTGAGGGAGATAGATATTTTTGGGTGAAATTGGAGCTTTGTAGGCTATGGAGGTTGAGGGGTTGAAGAATGAAGAAGGAAGGAGAAGAGGTTTTAAAACCCGTCAAATTGCCGAAATCTTGGTCCAAAATCTAGGCCGAGAATTTTTGGTTGGGACCGAGATTTTTTGGTTCCGAAGGCAAAATGTGGGATCTCGGCCGAGATTTTTCGATCTCGGTCCGTGGTCAAGGTTCCTGTTTTCCATCTCGGTTTGCTTGGGTATGATCTCGGTCTGAGATTTTTCCAAGGTAGGCCGAGATTTTCATCTTCACCTCGTTTCGTCTTTATTTCCTTTCGTTCTTCGTTCTTTCAAAGTTTTCGGCTCGTTAACACTTGTTCCGAGCATTATCTCCCTTGCTTCTTTCTACTTTAACACCTAGATCCTACAAAGACACAACAAAAAACGCTCAAAAACGCAAAAGCAAAAAGCAAAAACATAAAGACGGGGACAGAGGACTCATACCTCGGGTTGCCCCTCGAGAAGCGCATTGGTTTATGGTCTCTTTCCAGGCTTGATTTTGTCGATGCTTAACTTGGAGATGTAAGGCGAAATACGCTCCACCGGAGATTCCGGTTTACTATTTTTTAACCTATTCTCATTTATCTTGATCGTTCCGACAACTTCACCCCATACTTCAATTGTACCATAGGGGTGGATCTTCTTCACAATGTAAGGACCTGTCAATCTCTTCTTGAACTCTCCTGGAATAAGATGAAATCTAGAATTAGACAACATAACTAGATCACCTTTTTTATATTTATTTCTAATTTTGGAGCTCTCTTTATAGAACTTTGAGCTCTCATATGCATCCAACCGTCCTCCCTTCGCTAGTATTGATGAGAGTGATGTAGGAGCTCTTGAAAATCCTTTGATGAATTGTCGGTAAAAACCGACACCTCTCACAAGAGTGCTTTCTTTCTTCTCACGCTTTGGCTGCACCAACTCTTCTGCTTTTCCTTTTCCTTTCATGGACGGGATGGATGCATCGGGAGGTTCCGGAGGTTCGGAATGCGTTTCCGAATCCGTCTCTACCCCATACTTGGATCTTGGCCGAGAATTTTGGATCTCGGGCCGTGATCCAACCTCCTATTGTCGAATCTCGGCCTAGATGGGTATGAACTCGGGCCGTGATTCTGATACGGGGTTGACCGTAAGGTTGCCCGATCTTTCAACACAAAGACCTAGAATGAATGAGAAAAGGGAAAGAGGCGTGTAATAGCAAAATGGAGGAATGATCCAATGTTGGGATGGATCGTAGCTGGATAAATCTGGTCAAATTGCTTGAAACAACTGAGAGCACGCTAGGGAAACTAAGGCCCTTACACACAACTCATAATGATTGAAGAAACCTTCCCGCTATAATCTCACACAAAGGGGAAGACGATTGTCCCCAAAGCAGGAGAAGTCGCATGAAGATGATTGAGAGCACCAACTTGTCAATCCAAGTGACACAACTCAAAACAGTCCAAGCTGCTTGGCGAACGAGAATCCACTCGCTCAGGTTTGAATAGGATTCCACCTATTCGACTCTTTCCTTCCTAAAAAGACACTTGGTTCCACAAGCCACTCGATTCGACGAGCCAATGAATAATAGATTGAATAGGATTTCACTTATTCCTTCCCTCAGGAAGACAATCGATTCCACGAGCCACTCGATTCAACGAGCAAGAGCATGCAAGTTTTCAAATATGGATTTTTTAAGGGAATGACCAAAGAACGTGATTTATTAAAGTATGAGGTACGTAGGAGAGACGCCCTACAATGCCTTATATAGGCATGAGAAACGTCCTCCTAGTCTATCTAGGGTTTCCTAAGAAAAGATCAAATCTACGGGCCAAATCTAATATCGAGCCCAAACTAAATAAAAGATAAGATCAAATCTTAAAAAGATATGATCATATCTAGGGTTTAACTAACAAATCTTAAAGCCCAACAAAATATAAGATAAGATCAAATCTCAAAAAGATATGATTAAATTTAGGGTTGAAAGCTAACTAAAAAGCCCAAAAGAAAAACAATTAAAAGCAAATAAAAGCAAGCCCATAAATAATAAAAGATGCTCAATCATGGGCTGAAATAATCGATCTCATAAAGGCCTAATTAAACAATAAAATAAGTCCAACTAGATAAGAAAACTTCCAACTCTCCTCCATAGTCTCGTAGCCCTCATGCAAGCCATTGGATCTAGGTCCTGAGATGCTCCTGCATCTGATTCGAGTCCATGTTGTCCAATCTCGGTCGGGGCAACAACAATCTCGGCTGAGATTGGGACCGAGATTTCCTGTGACGGTTCGTTTCGGATATGGAACAAACCGTCTACAAATTTGGCTGCTTCTGTAGCCTTTGGGAGCCAGAACTGCTTATCATCATCATGTCCTTCCTCTATGTTAAAAGTAAGGGAAGCGTTCATGCAATCAACAAGACATCCAAAAGTGGCTAGGAAAGGTTTTCATAGTATTATAGGCACAGGATAATCAACAGGAATGTCTAAAACAGCAAATCAATGGGAATATAGTACTTCCCTAACAGTAATGGAATGTCCTCGATAATTCCAGCTCGTTCAACTATCGATCCATCCGCCATGCGTAGTGTCATCTTCACTGGCTTTAGTTCCCCAAGGCCAATTTCCTTGCAAAGTGCAAGAGGAATCACACTCACACTTGCGCCAAGATCACACAAAGCTTAATAGGTTCCTTGTCTAAGTCCTACTCTGACACAGAATGATCCGGGATCCCTAAGCTTTGGTGGCATCTTCTCTCTTAAGATCTTGATGAGCTCCATAGACCTTTGAGTCATCAATACTTCTTCATCTACTCTTAAACTCCTCTTATTAGAGAGGATCTCCTTTTGAGAACTTTTATGCAGGCATCCCTAGAATAGCATCAAGAAAAGGGATGTTAATATTCAGATTTTTAATAAGCTCAATGAACTTACCAAAGCTCTTGTCTAGCAAAGTTCTAGCACGGGATTTCGGGAATGGAAGTGGAGGCTTGTATGGGGTGGTGGAATGTAGACAACTTCCTTCTCAGCAGGCTCTTCAATCTCCACGTTTTTATTCTCTTTAGGCCGTGGATCATCCGTTTCCAATCCACTTCTAGTAGTAATGGCCATAATATGCCCCTTAGGGTTCTCCTCCATCTTTCCAAGAAGTCTTCATGGATCTCTAGGAGCTTCTTCAGCCTTCTTGAACACTTGAGTTTCCAAAACCTTTTGAGCTTTGGTAATACTAGTGACAGAACTCTCTTGATTACTCATCCTCGTTATCAACTGCTCAAACATCATCTCAACTCGATATTTCGGTTGAGATGCTTCAGTTGGTCGGGACGTCTGACCGACAACACTAGAAGAAGGTTAAGGTTCAAAGCACCCTCAGGATTATAATAAAAAAATCTAGGATGATTGCGGTTAGGCCTACAATTGTTTCCCTGGTAATTCCAATTAAATTTATTATTATTATAGCCTCTTTGATTTGGATAACCTCCCTAGAAATTACCTTTACCTATGAAATTTGCATCATCTTCTTTGGATTCTACCTGCACTTCATCTTGCTAATCTTTAATGTTAGATGCAAATAGTTCTTTCAAAGATTTAATTTCATTATACAAAGAATCAAACCTTGCATCTGTCCGGGTGCCTTCACTTACCTCATACACTCCAGGTCTAGAATTCTTCTCTTCCACTTTCATGTGAGAGTACTTCTCTATAACTAAGGCTTGCTTCTCAACAAAGTCCCAAGCCTCATCCACGTCTTTCTCCATGAATGTACATCCAAAAAGTGACTGCAGCTTAAATTGAGTGTCCTCATCAAGGCCCTTGAAGTAAATCTCAAGCAACTCGATCTTGGAAATCCTATGATGAGGACAATCCAACAATAGGTCCTTGAATCTCTCCCAAGACTTAAACAACCTCTCCTTATCCTTCATGATGTATGCTTTTATTCTTCCTTTGAGCTCAGTAGTCATGGAAGGTGGGAAGAATTTGGTGAGAAACTCCGTAGTTATCTCTTCCCAAGTTCTAATCTGCCCGCTTGGTAACAATTCATACCAAGCTAGAGCTTTATCCCTGAGAGAAAAAGAGAAACATCTTAGCTTATGATTATTACCTTCCATACGGGGCGGTCACACCGTATCCATGAGAATCTCTTAGTTCATCAAGTGTTGATGAGGAGACTCTGCATCCATCCCTCCAAATTGATTATGACGAATCATCTAGAGTACTTGCAGTCGCAATTCATGCTCATGGGTTGCGGGATCTCCAAAGTTAACTCCAGGATGGTTAATCCATTGGGAATGATCCAATCTCTGTCCGAGTGTTTTGTGCAGGTTCCGCAATAGGCTCGTATTAGACAGGTCTGAGAGGAGCAAGTGGTGGTGGTGGTGGGATATGTGGAGCATGAGGTACGACGACGTGAGGTGCGTCCTCTTGGACATCCGGCTGCACGTGTTCCACGGGTTGAATAGGAGCTCTTCCTTCGTTCTGGAGACGAAGCATCTCTCTCATGTCGGCTCTAAGGTGCTCCATCATTCGGTTAGTAGCCACCTCTCTCTCTCTCTAGCTGCTTGCCTTTCGGCTTCTAGATCTTTTGCGGCTCTTCTCAGCTCTACTTCATAATCTATTTCTTGAGACATCCTTGAGGCTTTCAAGGCTCTGAGTCTCTGTCATAGTGTTATCTCAGGCTCAGGATTAAAAGGAACTAGTTCTTTCGAACTCCGAGTCCTTCGCATACACAGTGAAAAGTACCTAAGGTCTTGAAAAACGTCAAAGACAGACACAAAGACAAGATCAATAGTACAAGAAAGACTTATACTATAAGAAATCAAACTAACAAATCAACTAAATAGTCCCGGCAACGGCGCCAAAAACTTGTTTGTTGGTTTTACCCCTTATAAATCCCTATCAATAAAGATAGAAATTCACAGGATAGTAAACAACGGTCGGCTTTAAACTAATAAACTCGTAATATCTACTCTAAATGCAGCGAACCCATAGTGTATGGATCAATCGCAGTAGAGTAAGATTTCCAAGGTCTATATCAGGGGCTAAGTTAGATGATCTCAGAAGTTGATAAAGAATAGTACAAATCTAAAACAAGAAATAGATTTTAAAAGAAGAGGGAAGAAAGAATAAAAAAGGTTGAGAAGAGGTTTGACAGATTCCCAATCAATTGTCGATATTGATTAAAAATCAAATAAAGACAAATAAGCAAACAAATATATATGGAAGAAAATGTAGTTCTAAGGATTTAAGATCTATATTTATACACACGGACTCAGGATATATAAATCTCATGTGGCATATATATGGTTGAAAAGCTCTAGAGATAAACGTTTCTCAGCTAATGTCCTATTACAGTTACGTCTCAAGAACATATATATTTCTAATTCCTAATTACCTATTACCATTACGTCTGAAGGTAAAGAGGGAGAAACCGTAAACAAACCTTATTTCTTAATTAAGGATCAAATAACTCTTTACAGTTACGTCTCACGAATTACTTGCCTAAAAGAAGGAATAATGGAACATTCAATCGAATAAAGGATCAACCTTTATTACCTAGGAACAAGTTCTCTTATGTATCTAAGAAGGAACATCTCAGTTACGACTCAATTCCAACTAGGTTTGATGGTTTAGAATATTGCTAAACCTGATGAAATCCAAACCATTCCATATGACTTAAAGAAATTTAATAACTAATTAAAGGAACAATTAATCCATCATCGTCCAAGGTATAAACAAATCTCTAACTTCCTTGAAACCACAAAAGGTTTCTAGCCAACAATATTGATATCAAAACCTGAAATCAATTCAATTAAAGAAAGCATAAAACTGAAATACGAAAAAGGAATGAAGAAAGTACCCAACTTTAATATTTCGGAAACCAACAAAACAACGAAATCCAGCGTTGCAACACTTGTTGAACTAAATAAAGAAAAAAAAAGCTTGAATCTTTCTCTAAACTAACTATCTAATCTAACTATGGTGAAAGTAGAACGAAGAAGAAGAAAGGTAGGAGAAGAGTTCTCCTTAGGTCTGAAATTGAACTAACTCTCTCCAATCTAACACAATTGAGCCCCCCTTTAGAAATAATCGGAACCTTCCTTAAATACCCAACAACCTTCCAAAAGATATGGGTTCGGTTAAGGCTCCGTAATAAAATAAAATCAACGCTCCAGAGAAAATTCGGGCTGAATCTCGGCCGAGATCGGTCACGGTCGTGACCGAGATTTCGTCTTCGATCTTCAACGTCATTGGGATCTCGTTCAGGTCACCCCTGGATCTCGGTCCGAGATGTGGACCGAGATTTGTGAACAGTAGCTCCTATCACGGACCGAGATTTGTGGATCTCGGCTGAGATAAAATCTTCACTTCGGGCACTTGATCTCGTTCGTTCCTAACTCATTTTCTTCTCCTTTCCTTAGCTCGTATGATTGATCGTAAGCATCCACTCCGAGGCTTGATCCTCAAATGCTCTACTAAACTAGGTCGATATATCATTTTATCAGTAATCATCAATAATCATCCAAAAACTCATGTGCTCTTCTTGAATACTTCTATAGTGGACTAAATGATAGTATCACACACCGCCAACTCCCATGGATTCACTAGGATGAATAAAGAAGATGCATGGAACTACCTTGTCACTGTTGATGAGCACACAAAATAATATTCCTAAACTGGCACTGAGGCTAAAGGAGTTTACACTGTACATGACGATGACAAAACTTACAAGCTAGCTGAGCATGTACAAGCTTTGATGAAGAAAATGGAAGGTAATGTTTCTCCCTCAATCAATAGTCTAGATACTAATTTTCAAATTTTCATGGGTGCAGGACATGATTATGAGTATTGTTCAGTCTTTAATGATGAACATATGAACTATTAAGAGACATTGGAATTCATCAACTATCTTGGACACCAAAGATAAAATGTGTATCAAAGGCCTCAATACCCTCAAAGGAACTTCCCACAAGTCGTTAGAAGGAACTACCCACCACGAGATTCTATCCCTGATTAAGCTACTGCTACTAGACAAGTTGCCCTCTCCACCACACATGATAAGCTTTTGAAAAAGCTCGTCAACAAACAACAAGCAATCGCTGGATCAATTGGACATATCAGGAATTCAATCATGGGAATAGAAAAAAAATTCAACAAGATGGAGACAATGGTAGGAGTCCTTGGGGAAGATCCACAAGATGCTAGAGACTCAGGTGATACAATGGAGTCAACAATTTGAGAATGCTCAAGGCAAGCTCCATGCAACAACGAAAACAAGCATGAATTCCTTGTACATTTTGTTGTTATCGATGCAGATACAATGTCGCAGTGATTATTGGACACCCCTTCCTAGTCACCGCACTTGCTTTAATCGATGTAAGGGAATGATTCGTCATCTTTCGGTTGATGACGAAACAGTGAAGTTTCCGCTACCTAATATCCCTAAAAAGGATTTATATGCTCTATCTGATCTTACTCCTGCTACTAACTACATGGTTTCGGAAGATGCCCCTTCTCGTGAGATGTTTGTTTTGTAGAGGTCTCAAGACAACCATTCTACGGAAGCACTCCTACAAGAGGTCCTTCGAGGTCAGTTGTATCTACGAGCCCACATTAACAAGCTCACTACTGTTGTTGCATATCTTTTGGATACTACCAAATCATTGCGTACGGACATTGACATACAAATCGATCTTCATGAATACAAAGAAACCCGTCTACAACACTTGGAAGGAGAACATGGTCTGATCATCGAGAACTTGGACTCTTGGATACAACTCCTCATAACCTTGAGGTAGAGCTCAGGGAACTTAAGGTTTCTAGGAATGAAGAGGAGGATCCGTAGGAAGACGTCCCTACTAACGTCAATAATTTTGCAGGAAATAGACGTACCATTCAACACTTTGGTTATGGCCACCTTATGAACAATGTTACGACCGTTATGGCCGTAACGTGGTCGTGACGCCGGAGGTAACCCTTAATGTTGGAATTTCTCCGGAACTACTTGCAAAAAGTCAAGAGCGGTCAACGAAAGATTACGACCACCTTACTCCAAGTTATGACCACCTTTATAACCCCCTCGATCGTAAGGCATGTCGTTATGACTAGCCAAGTCATAAGGCCGGTCGTAACAAACGTTGTTTCTTAATAAAATATTTCCAAGAAGGATGTTACCACCCGTTATGACCATAAGGAGGTCGTAACACTTGTTGTGTGATGCTATTTATTCACCTGTTGTGATGACTCCAAGTGCCACCTTATCCACCCATCTTTCCGATCAAAAACACCACCCTCATCTCTATCATACACTCCATCTCAGTTACCTTCTGATCCCTCGAAGTCGTCCCAATCCCTTACCCATTCCTTGTCTCGAACCTTCGACTACCTTTCCCATTCCGACACTCCTTATGTCCCCATTCCCACCATCCATACACCCCATAACTTCTCCGCCCACTCTTCCCCCCTTCCATTACTTCATCCTTCGTCCCTACCCCTCTTGCCATTTTGCCGACCCCACAAACCGTTCTTCCCCCATTCCCATTAACTCTTATTCCCCTTCCCCAATCCACATGAAAACCACTTTCCCCAACCCATACCTTTCTCGTTCCACGCATCTCCAATGCCGTGAGAGCCGTAATGGCTCCCTTTCAACTCAAAGTTTCCACTTGTGGACGTATATGTGGACGCGGCTGTGGACACATATAGTCACTTTCCTACTAATCCACCTGGGTCAAGATAAGCCTAGCCACTACTGCTTGAGTAAAATGGTCTTTATGTTCCCGCTACATCTCTTATCCACATTGCCGCTGCTATGGGGGACGTAAAACAAGTTTTGCATGAGAGACACCTCATTGGTTTGACTATCCTTTCCCTTTCTTTGTTATTTGTTACAATTATCTCCCTTTCTTGTTATTTGATTTTGTTGTTTTCCCTTTCCTAGATGACAATTAATGCATATGCCTTACATAGGATGTCTTTGGAGTCTCAGGTTTGCACACATGATCTTCGAGTTTCCTCTTCTCATTACTTCTTCTTGGCACATCGAGAACAATGTGTGGTTTAAGTATGAGGTGTTTCTACTCACATTCGCATTGACATTTCCCTTTAATGTAACACATTTCATATTTTCCTTCTCCTTTTATTGGGTATTTCCTTTCTCGCAAGAATTTCATAAAGCATAAAGACAAAAAAAATATTGCAATTAGTATAGATTGAGATGCTATGTCACTTGACTTGTTGATGATGCTTTAGATTACTACAACTTGCTATTGTTGGAATTTCGGTGTGCGGATTAACATGCAAGAGAACAAAATAATAAGGCTACAACGATTCAATAACTTATAGTTTGTAATCTCACAATAATGAGTAGAAAAAACCTTGGTTGTTCAGGTGATGAGAGTATTAACTATGTCATGACACGTAGTCTCGATCAATGAGTAGACGTACTCTTAATAAACATAATATTAAAGTAATCCTACTTAAAAGTATTATCAACCAAGGGAAATTAATCTCCGAATGAAGTACACGTTTTCCCACAAATTTAAACAAGTTTTATTGCACAACCGAATAACATACGGAGGTGTACATTTTATTTTTCAACTTGACTTGGATTATCGATTGAATCATTCACAATGGAATTTTCCTTCAAGTATATTTGGCCCATATAGGGTTACCACGAACATCTTAGTTGGATAATATAATGACGTTACAAAGGAAGTCAAGTATAAAACTTACTTCCTTACATATGGATGAAATTATTTTGAGAAGAATCTTGATCAACCAAGACTCTAAGGGAAGTTACCTATTATCTAGTCAATACAAGAGAACTTCTAAGTTCTTCTAATTTCTTCCAAGTTCACAAGACTCGGCCTTAAAACCTAATGCACCCTTGATTACGTTGATTGTAGATGATGAGGACAAGGCTTTGAGGGTTCTCTCCGATGGACCGCTCACTCGTGCCCGAGCCAAAGCCATCACCCAAGCTACCGGCTCTATCATCAGCTGCACCATTACTTCACTTGGACTTGTTAGTGGAATGACGTGTCTCAACAACACCACAACATAGACTACCGAATGCGTCCACGCCTCTTAGCTCCGTTAGAGGCGTGTCTCCTCTTTCCGACACCAAAACATGAAGCTAGACATTTCGGACTAATTTTTCCATCTTTTTGGGCTTCACATTTTATGGATGTGTTGGCCTCACTTGTACTTCCATGTTAAAATTTGTATTGAGAAGTATTTTCTCCTACATAGCTTGTGCTCCAACTCCCTCTTCCATCCTCTCAAACTTCTTTCTTGGATCTAATCTTTGATCCAAGAAACTCATACTTGAGGATTCTTCTCAAGAATAAACTAATCGATCCACTTCAACGGCTTATTCAATCTCTCTAGATCGAATCAACCTTCGCTTGCACATTCATCTTAAGCGTTTCCACCATCCATTTAAATCCAAATTTACAACCATGCATATCAACAACGGAGTAGTTGAAGCTCTAGCTTGATCTAGATCTGGAGTTTGTCCTTGGATCTTGATCCAAGAAACTCATATTTGAGGATTCTTCTCAAGAATCAACTAATCGATCCACTTCAACGGCTTATTCGATCTCTCAAGATCGAATCAACCTTCGCTTCCACATTCATCTCAAGGGTTTATGCCGTCCATTTTAATCCAAAGTTACAACCATGCATATCAACAAAGGAGTAGTTGAAGCTCTAGCTTGATCTAGATTCGGAGTTTGTCCTTGAATGTATCCAAGGACGCATCAAATCGGCATCAAAGCGAAGGGATTGGAGTTAAGTTATGTTTACTCTTTTTTTGTGCGTTATCAATATCATCCTTTCTAGCCTTTTAATCATGATCTTAATGTTGTTCATCATGTTCTTCATCCGTTCATCATGAGCTTCATTATGTTCTTTGTTTTTCATCATGTGTTCATCCAAGTTTTCTTGAATTTTTTTTTCTTTGATCTATTTTACCTAGCAAACTTAAGAGATATTGGTTTCCATCAAACCATTTATTAAAAACATCTTGTTCATACCCGATCCCATCCGACAAATTTTTTAATTGATTTCACAAAATGTTCTTGGGGTATTTTGTTAACATAAATTCGGATATCTCGGATTTGATATTTCAAAAAACACCAAAAAGCAAAAAAAAACCCTTCATCAAAACTGATTTGTTTCAAAAGAAAAGTGTTTAATCTATTGCATCAAGTTGCACAAAAAGTTTCAAAAAGAAACAAAAACACAATAACACAATAACACAAATTGAAAAGACGTCCGGCAAACTGGTCCATGCGAAAATCGGATTTTACAAAAAAGGTCAAAAGACCGAAAGCAAGTAGTACTTGCCGAGTGAACATTCCTTCCATGCATCTTTCGTCTCTCCATTTTCTTACAAACAGTTGCAAAATATCACTTGTTTATTTGTGTGCAAGTAGTTCAATTTTGTTGGATTTGTCTTACTTGCCTAACCTCCAAACGGACATCTCCAAAGTAGAACCCAATAGCGCACTTTAACATGGGTAAAGTTGACTTACTCATCACCTTCCTCATCTGATTGCTTGCAATTGTGTGTGTTGATTTGGAGCTATGCCTAACATTCAAATGGAAAATTCACACGATTCTCATGATCAAAATGAGTACAATGAACCCTTGGCCCAATAAATGACCTCGTTATCCCTAGAAAACGCCTCCATGAGGCAAGAAGTAGAAGATTTAAGTGAACAAGAGAAGTATGATGCTTTGGCCCAAGAAAATGCCTCCTTGAGACAAGGATTATGAGATAGCTATTAAGGTCTGACGGCTTGCCCAACATCCCACCCCAACGAATCCAAATGAGATCTTGGCCAATGCGCCCATGTCCGATGGACAACGCAAAGACAAAGGCATTTTGGGAGCCGGACCATCAAACAGTCCCAGCTCGCGTCCATCATTGAAAGTCAATGTCCCTTCCACCTTGACGGCTTTGAGTCCCATGAAGAAGATGAAGATAACCTTGGCCTGACTCTGGATGGATTTCTCTTTGTCAAGACGGGGAACCGAAACAAGCATTATGTGCGTCATCATCGACGGTATGACATTTCCCCACCTCCATCTAGTGCATCCCATACCGACCATCAAACTCGGAAAGACCCCTGGTACCGTCCCGGATTGAGCAAGACCAATCTTGGTCTCGAGAATGATCGTTCTAGACACCGCAACCAACGGCCCAGCCGACAATCTACGTTCCAAGACTTTGATGAGTATGATGAGCAAGATGACTTTCATGAGTTCTTCGATGATGATTCCGACTTGGAGCGGGTGGAACATGTCTGTCCATGGCACCCGCCCGTCCGAGAACCCTATGAGAATCAAGACCGAGAAGAAGATGATTTCCTTCTCCATGATGCAGCAGCATCTTGTAGCTTAACTTCAGCACCTAAGAGGAAGAGGCAAAGGAAGCATACAATCATGTGTAAAGCTAGGAGGAGGCATATCCATAGATCCAGGAGATGGATCAAGTTGCATGGATTGTGCCTTGCACAACACGAGACACATTCATGGAGACAAGGACAAGGAGGAAAGATCAAATGTCTTTTATGCAAGAAACGTCTAGAACTCTTCATGCACAAGAAAAGGCGTAGTTATGCACCTCCATGTGTGTTTGGAGTAAAGATTAAAAGAAGACGACTATCTCGAGAGGAAGGACATGCATATGTGTAGACGAATGTACGAAGAGGAGGACGAGATCCTTACGTGCATGGGCGAGATTGCATAGGAGCCTTAGTACGTAAGGAAGATTGAGATTCATACGAGCATGGGCGAGATTACATGAAAGCCAAAGAGCGAGGAGAGCCCCGAGATCGGCAGGAGGAAGACCGAGAGATGGAAGCTGAAGAACGAGAGATGACCGGTCGAGATTTGCTCTAAGACGACCGAGATTGGCGTGATATTTTGGAAGAGATTTTATGTGAAGAAGGCTAGAAAGGAGGAAAGTGTTGAGACAATTTAAGTACCTAAATTAGAACTTAACTAGATCTTTTATTATATCCCATAATTAGACATCTTTTTATTATTATGTGCTAGCTTTTAGTTCCTTTGTTTTGGTCTTTTAGGCTTAGAGTTTCAGCCCACAATTTGTTCTTATCCTTTCTTTTGTTTGGCCATTTAAGATTATATTTTCATCTCATGATTGTGATCTTATCTTTAGGAAACCCTAGGTGGACTATGAGAAGCCCAACTACCAATATAAGGCATCTAGGTGGAACGTTTTACTCACTTCAGAATTAATTATCAAACACTTGAATACTCTCAGTATTTACTCTCTCATGGATTCGGGAAAAAATAGATGGATTCATGTTCGCGAATAGGTGGATTACTATTCAACTGAGCGAGTGGATTCTCATTCGCCAACAACTTGGACTATTTTGAGTTGTGTCACTTGAATTGACAAGTTTCTGCTCTCAATCAACTTCAGGCGACTTCTCGTGCTTTGTGAACAATCGATTTTCCTTGTGTGAGATTATAGCGGAAGGGTTCTTTAATCATTCCTGGTTGGGTGTTAGGCCTTAGTTTCCCTAATGTGATACATGTTGCTTCTAGAGTACGACCATATCTATCCAACTAACGATCCATCCACCTCCATCGAATCACTCGTTCGTTTTCTCCATCATCTACACGTCTTTTCCATCGACTTGTTCATCGAGTCTTGGTGTCGAAAGATCGAGGCATCCACACGGATAATCCCCATATAAAAGTGGTATCAGAGCTGTGTTGGTTGATACCTCTCCATCATCATCAAAGTGGTATCAGAGTCGCTGGAGCAGAGTACCGCAACGGTTAGCTAGTCTACTATTCTCGTTCTTTACTGCTTTTCAATTCCAAATTCAATTTCTTGAAAAAGATTATTTGTGGCATGTTTTTTCACCTCCTCATACCTCACCCAAAGATCTATTATTTTTCTCATTCTTGATTGAAAAACCTATTCACAAGATTCAAGATCGAATTGTCAATAAATTGGTTGCATCAAAAGTACCAATTTCACACAAATCGATCAAGATACATGTGGAAGATACCCCAGGCGCCTCCGCCTTCAAAGAACCCTCGCCACCACTCTGCCGGTTTCAGCCTTGCCGGAAAACCCATCGGAAACCCACAGCCAGTACAAACCCTATGTAACACCCCAAATCCGTAGGACTCGGGGCGCTACTGGGCTAGGATCTCACAATGGATCATGACCCTAGCCTGACAACAAGTTCACTGGATCTTACAACAAGGCACAGATAGATTAAAACCAAATATCAAAACATAATATATACATATCAAAAGGTATACAAGGTACCGTTGAGTACAATCAAAACATGTGGCTGTACATACAAAATATCCAATATCCCACACAACCCAGTGTATGGAGCCCTCAGCGGATCACCCCTCTGGATCACTCTGCAGCTCTCCTAACCTGCAAAAGATCTACAACATAGTATAAAACCGTTAGCTAACCATACACATATATAGGATAATACATCAGCAGAAACACACGTCAGGGAATAATAAACATATCATCATGCTATCACACATTTACCCGGTTAATTATCTTTATGTAGTCCAACACTCAAATCGTATAAATATCTGCATATGAATATAGGTGACTCGAGGAATATAAATAATCCTCGCCTCTGAGTGCTATAGCCAGCTGGAGTGGTATAAGCGCACCATCCCGTATACCATAAGGAGTGGTAGATGCCCTTCCCATATACCAGATCTGGCCTGACTACAGAGAACCTCCCAGACTCCACTACGGGATGAAAGGCAAGTTGTCACAGCCACTACAATGGGCGGTCACTAAACCATAGGTCGGTAATAATCGCTATCGCATGCTATAAAGCATATAACAAACACCACTCATGCATACATCCAATATAAGGATGGTAGCTAAGTAAGTCCTACGGACTTACCTCAACCTCAAAGTACTCTCAACATGATCAACTCCAATCTGGAGGACAAAACTGCCTACTAACAAGGCATAACAAGATATCAAAACTCCTATACATTAAAGGGGTCACACCTAGACTCAAGAGATCCATAAGGATCGTATCCAACTTATAAACCTCAAAGCCCTAACCGACATAAATCTATATCATACTCATCATCATTCTATCCTCATACACATACCTAGCATGCTACTAACCCGCTCATACTAGGAAAGAAAAGGATCTACTCTACTCTAGGTATATCCGGAACAAGACGCACCTGCGTGACAAGAGGGACACAAGGGCGAAGCAAAGCAACCGCATGCGCGACGACACTCGGCCGCAGGCGCGGTGACAGGGGCCGCAGGCAAACGCAGGCGCGGAAACACGCGGGCACAAGCGCTGGGACCGTGGCCGCGGGGGCGGCGGCTTCCGGGCGCGGGTGCGGTGACAAGGTTCCCGCAGGGGCGGCGGCTTCCAAACGCGGGGGCGGCGGTAGTGCAGAATGGCCTTCCCCGACTTCTCTTCGACTCCTTACGTGAGGAACTCACGTCTTCAGCATTCCATAACCACACACACATATACATACACATTCCACTATCAATACACATCCAAACACAACCTCAGCTGGCTCCCAAGGAAGAAGAGAAAAAGAAGATGATTTACCACATTTGTGGTCCTAGGCAGCAAGGAAGAAACAAAACCACACTCTTAGTTGGCTCCCAAGCTCAACAACACATCACTCATCATCAAACACAAAAAAACCACACACAAACTCTTTCAAACTCAAAGAAGAACAAGGGCAAAGAAGAAGCTTAAGAATAAAGAAAAGAACGGGTGAAGCACGGGTCAAGAGTCAACAAAGTTGGTTGCAGCCGCAGGAAACTGCAGGGGCGGTCCCCTAGGCCGCAGGGGAAGATAACTGGACGAGTCGCAGGGGTGGCTCCCAAAACCCGCAGGGGCGGCTAAGACCAAAACAAGCTCCAAAGACTAAGGCTCTTACATCTCACCCCCTAAAAACAAGTTTCGTCCCGAAACTTGTGAAACCCTCAAACCACTCGGACTCAGAAGCCGAGGTATAACTCTCTCTATTGGAGGTATCACACCTCCGCACGGTGGTATCAACCTATATCACTCTATAACCTCAAACACATGCATGGAGGAACTCATCATCTCCAGCCATAAGATCACTATACTATCCAGGGCATAGAGGAAAAACATCTCTAGCCAAACCATCATCATCATATCACAAAGGCATAGAGGAAAAACATTTCTATCCATATGACACTCATAACATAAGAGCATGGAGGAAAAACATCTCCAGCTAAACCCTAATCGCATCCCAATAGCATGGAGGAAAGAACCATCTCCAGCTATAATCAATCGCACTAGCACATCAAGATCTAATAAGATCACACATCACATCATAGCTAGTACGAAAATAAACACATCATAACATATAAGCACGGGTCAAGAGTCAACAAAGTCGGCTGCAGCCGTAGGAAACCGCAGGGGCGGTTCCCTGAGCCGCAGGGGAAGATAACTTGACGAGCCGCAGGGGTGGCTCCCTAAACCCGCGGGGGCGGCTAAGACCAAAACAAGCTCCAAAGACTAAGGCTCTTACACCCTAGCCGAAAACCCTAAAGCGCTCTCACCCCCCGAAACCACTCAGACCTCCCCTCTTCGCCAAACCTTAACTCTCGACACCCTTAACCGAAACAAACCCGATGTGAACCAACCTGGTTCGACCCTACATCTATGGTTCTTGGTTTTCTTATTTCGGTGCAGAACCGAGCATAGATCCATCAAAACCGAGCCTACATCTACGGTTCTTGGATTTTTATTTTGGTTTTCTAGTTCGTAAGCCGATCCGGAAACCACGAGCCTTTTCCAGTCTGCACAAGCCTAGATTCGAGCCTCTCAGGTCCATCCTAGTCGATCGAAGACCATCGAGCCACCAGTCCACAGGAACCTGCCTTGTGTCGCTGTTTTAGTTTGCAAAAACCCTATGCGGGTTTAACATCTTGTGTTATTTTCTTTCGCTCCAAGTCAAAAAAAAGGAACAGTCAGTCGAAGCAAAAAATTACGTTGCATGTTGTTCAATTTATAGTGGTTGTTCATAGTTTCCGGATGGCACTTATGTTTCCGATTTGGCCATATCCTTTTTGCTACCTTAACCTTTTTCTATATTTTTTCAAGCTATAATTGTCTTTATTTGAGATATTTTTTCTGGTTGAGAAATTGCCGTCGAGTCTAATTTTGCTTTTCCGTTGTTAGCACCACTCAAACAACCATTTTTCTTTGACATCTAAGGTCGAACGTCTTATTTAATTGTTGTTCCTGAACGCATTGACATGTCTTTGCTTTGTGGTATTACTTGGAGATTTACTGTGATCTTCTCAAACCGGCTAAGAGAAGTTGGAAGCGAAGAGAAAGTGAGGGGATAAGAGAGATACCATGTGAAGGTAAGTATGATGTTGACTTGTACCTTATCTTGGTGGAAAAAGGTAGAGCAGATTTGGAGTTATTATCGTGTTTCAAAACTTAAAAAGGTACACTACGCTGCCCTTGAATTTATTTGTTAGGCTTTAATGTTGTGAAATAGTTTAGTGAAGGAAAGGAGAAGAGCTCTGGATACATATAACACCACTTGGGAGCAAATGAGAGCTATCATGAGAGCTCGTTTTGTCCCACCTTTTCCTGGGAGAGATCTCCTCTAGCGGCTAGAGAACCATAAGCAAGGTTCTATGAGTACGGAATAGGCCTATGCAACCATGGAAATGGCCATAATAAGGGCTGATTTGCAAGAAGAAGAAGAAGTCACCATGGCAAGGTATCTTAGGATTCTACACCCTCACCTAGCTAACGACGTTGAGTTGTATGCATATTCTAACTTGACATATCTACTACATCTCGCGGTAAGAGTTGAGAAGAAGCTTAAGGCTCGGAGTGAAGACCGACGAACCATGCAAGCGTGAAGGGAGGTTCTAGCCGAGATTTCGACCGAGATCAGGGAAGAAACAGCTGAGATCCCAGCCGTAGTACTGCGAGTCCAACAACTACGCCTACACCGAGCAAGTCCCTTAACCCGACACCTCGGGAAAATGATTTTAACTCTACTACTAAAGCTAGAGATATTACTTGTTTTAAATGTCAGAGATGAGGCCATATAACTCGACAATGTCCTAATATGAGGATATTTATCATCAATGACAAGGGGAACTATGAGTCAAATTCCGACCGAGAATAAGAAGAAGAAGAGGAGAAGCCGACCCTCATGGCTGAGAAGGAAGCAACACAAGACGATCTTGAGACATCATTCGCCGAGGGATTATTTTTACACACTAGTAAGATCGTTCTTGACTCTTACCTTGATTTCAGTACTCTAGATGTTGTTTCTCCTGAGATTGTTGTTTATCAACATGTTCTAGATATACCTGCTGAAATTTCTACTGATGATATGGAGATATCTAAGTGCTTAGATGATAATGTTGTTGCCAAAGTTAATTCGCAATTTCAGTCCCTTTTGAATTTATTTTACCTATTGATACACTTGTTGATTTTGTTGAGTATCAGACTGAATTAGTGACATTTGAGTAGTCCATTAAAGTTACAGGGAGGGCCGAGATTAGTGTTGAATACCGTGACCTACAGGGAGCTGAGAATGAATGTTATATTTGTCCCCTCACCCTTGACTAATGTTGATGTTATTGATTGCTTTGTCATTAGGAGAGCTTTAAGTGTCCAACCTTCTCTAAATGATGACAATCAAAGGGAAAACATGTTCCATACCCGTTGTTTAGTCCAAGAAAGAGTATGTAACATGATCATTGATATTGGAAGTTGTAGCAACTTGGTTAGCAATGAGGCTATTAGTAAATTGTAGTTCGGTACCATTCAACATCCACAAACTTACAATCTTGGATGAATAAACGGTTGTGGGGAGATTATGATCAACCATCAGTCCAACATCATCTTAAAGATTGGAGCATTTGAGGACACAATCCTATGTGACATTGCTCATTTTCATGCCTCTCACATCCTACTTGGACGACCTTGGGAGTATGATAGAGATGTAACTCATAAAAAGAAAACTAACCATTATTGTTTTATATTTCAGGGCAAGGTTTTAATATTGAAACCAATAAAACCGACGGAGGTGACTGGGTATTATAAGAAGAAGAAGAAGAGCGAATAGGAGGATACTAAAAAGAAATCCTTGATGATCAAATATAGAAGGACAACCAGGACTCAACATTTTGACCCAATCCCACGCCTTGTCTACACCTACATTTGCAAAGAATTTTTATCTTATATGTATGAGATTGGTATTGTTGATGGTCTCATTGAGACTCTCACGAAAATTCACAAGTCCTAATTTTCCCCATAGTGTCTTCCAAAAGAAACTCAAAATTTTGACATCTCTATCACTTAAAATAGTCCAAGGTACCCATGTAACCTAACTATTTCCTTAAAGAATAATTTAGCTACATTATAGGCATCATCGGTCTTATGAAAAGCGACGAAATGAGCCATCTTAGAGAATCTATCACCACCACAAAAATGGAATCCCTCCCCTTCTTAGTTCTCGGCAATCCTACAATAACATCCATACCAATGTCATCTCAAGGAGCATTAGGCATGGGTAAAAGGGTGTATAGACCATGTGGTTTTAACTTAGCCTTGGCTCTATGACACTTTAAACACTTCTTAAGTATGTGATCAACATCCTTTATAATGTGTGGCCAATAGAAATATGTTTGCAACATATGGTACGTTTTATCTCTACCAAAGTATATGGGCTTCCCCCAGAAGTAAAATTCTAAGAGAACACCTAGGAATGCAAAATTTATCTACTCTAAACAAGAGGCCCTCAAATAGGTAGTACTTATCAAAGGGTCCCTTAGACACACATCTCCTACAACAATCTCCAAAATCAACATCATTCTCATAAAACTCACTAATATAGTGAAATCCAAACACCTTAGAGTCCAAAGTTTTAAGCAATGAACGTCTCCTAGATAATGATTTGACAATTACATTATCCTTACCCTTCTTATACTTAATGACATTGTGAAAGGTTTTTATGAATTTCATCCATCTACCATGCCTTCTATCCAACTTATCTTTACTCCTAAAGTACCTTAAGGACTCATGATCGGTTCTAAGGACAACTCTTGAGGCCATAGGCAGTTTTTTCATATCCTAAGCACTCTAAACAAAGCATACAACTCTTTATCATATGTAGAATAATTCAAACAAGCACCTTTTAATTTTTCACTAAAGAAGATTTAGTGTTTACCTTCTTGCATCACGACTCCCCCAATGCCGATTCCGGAAGCATCACATTCCTCTTCAAATGGCTTAGTGAAATCCGGAAGAGCTAAGAGTTGTGCTTGTGTGAGGCACTTCTTTAGCTCCTCAAAGGCTTTATCTTGAGCTTCTCCCACATAAATGGAACACTTTTCTTAGTTAGGGTCGTGACGGGTGCTGCTATTGTGCTAAAGTTGCGTAAATCTCCTATAGAATGTGGCCAATCCATGAAAGCTCCTAATGTCTCCAACCAAATTTGGAATAGGGCAATTTTGTATGGCTTTAATCTTCTCTTCATCCACTTGCAAACCTTGAGAACTCACTACAGAACAAAGAAATATCACACTATTAGTACAAAAATGACATTTCTTGAAGTTAGTATAAAGATATTAATTTGTAGAGTAGAGAGTACTTCCCTCAAATGATCCTCATGTTCCTTAAGTGATCTACTATAAATGAGAATATCATCAAAGTATACTTCCAAAAACTTACCAACATAAGACCTTAGTAAATGATTCATGAGCCTTATGAACATACTAGGGAATTGGTTAGTCCGAAAGGCATGACTAGCCATTCATATAACCCACACTTGATTTTGAAGGCTGCTTTCCACTCATCTCCTTCCCTCATCCTTATTTGATGGTAGACACTGCTAATATCTATCTTGGTGAAAGTTGTGGCTCCGTGTGGCTTATCTAACATATTATCTAGGCGGGGAATGGATGTCTATACTTGATGGTTATGTTGTTGATTACCGGACAATCAACACACATTCTCCATGAACTATCCTTCTTTGGCACTAGAAGGACCAAGACGGCATAAGGGCTAAGTCTCTCTCTCACATACCCTTTATCTAGAAGCTCTTGAACTTGATCTTGTACCTCTTGAGCTTCCTCAGGGTCCATTCTATAGGCCGGCTTATTGGATAGTGTAGTACCGGGAATTAGGTCGATTTTGTGCTCTATTTCACTAAGGGGACTGTTCGCTGGTTTTACACTCCTATAAATCCCTATCAAGAATGATAAAAACTTACAAGGTACTAAAACAAGAATTTGGGAGACATCAAGGAGATAACTGGAATGCCCGAGTATGAGAGTCATCAAATCCTCTTGGACCACAAGTTTTAGGAAAGTATTGCATGTTCATAGTTCAAAGCGAGGAAAAGTAAAAGCATGACAATCTATTATCCTACATTATGGGTTTTCTTCCGAATCTTGGAAGAAAGCTTGTTTATCCATGTTTACGGTGTTGCTACACCCACATCCGACGAAGTCTATATTGCATGGATCATATTTTGGGATGAGGTGCCTAATGTCCCTCTGATGGTGAAATGTTTAGAGAGAGCGATGAAGAAGAGTTTGGAACAATTTGCATGGGCGGCTTTGTAACCATGATTTCCAACCATTTCAACTATGATCTTCCTCAATTCAATCTATCTCCACTAATTAAGATCAAGGAAGTTGATTTGAACTTATTCAAGTTCAACAGCTTCCTAAAGATAGGGAAAACCGGAAACATCAAGGTGAGGGTGGATGGTAAATTGGTTCCTTGGATCCAAGTAGATCCATTTTTTATGAANAACATGCAAAGCCAAACCACTCAAATGGAGGAGGACAAGAGAATCCAACTTGCGTGGTGGGAGAAGGACCGGAAGTGGAAGAAGAAGACTAGCACGGATATTAAAGAGCTAAAGAAGGAGCAATAGGACATTCATGATGAGCTTGAGGCCCTAAGAAGGCAATGGGAAGCATGGGGGAACAACAATGATGATGATGCATCTCCCGCATTTTAGGTTTTACCTAAGCCCCTTGAGACATTAGTTGCATTTTCTGAGTCATATTCTTATAGTCACTTATATTTTTTCAATTGATAACAATGCATGATTTAAGTATGGGGTATGAATGCCTCACACATCATTTGTATATATGTGTTTTCATGTTTTATTATTTTTATTTTGTTTCGTAGTTTATTTTGCAATTTTGTGTTAGTGGAAATTTTTTTATGAAATCCAAAAAAAATAGAAACATTCGACAAAAAATTTTATTTGAGAAAATTTGTATGCTTCTTATAAAATTAGAAATGGTCTTAATGATGAGATATTGTTCAAAATCATGGCAATAATTTTAGACTTGTTTGATTGTAAGGTACATAAGCTTGGACATACTAGAAGCATGTTAGTTGATTGATTCATGAAATGTATATGATTGATGATTTTAGTTTAACACTTATATTTCTATTGATTGATGTATGACTTAGTGAATCCTTTGAACAAGAAATTTGAGCTAAAGTAAACATTTGCTTAGGTCCATGATAATGTGTATTGGTTATGAACTCTTAATTGCGTGGCCTAGGGAAGCTTACATTGGTTGACACTCACTTGAGTGAAAAATACTAACCCGTAAGGAAAAAGGCATATGATATGAAAAAGTAAAGAAAAAAGCACATCAAAGTTCAAAAATGTCACTTGGCTAAAGTGATGAATGCTGGACTAAGTATTGCACATCAATGAATGAGTGCAAGTGAATGTATTACCATAAAAAAAGTACATGAAGGTTTTTATTTGTTAGACCAAGTTCAAGGAGAAATGGATTATATGGGATCCAATCATACTTGATTGTGCTTGAGCATTTGTGAGCCTTTAGCTATGTTTTTTATCATGTGGAAAAACAATACAAGTCATATGCAAGCATCATAAAAAACCTCTATGTAACATGATTAAGTTAGGAAACTTAGGATTCTTGACTATAGATTTTGTGATTGATTTCTTGGCATATCTTCTGATGAGGGACCATCACCAACAACCCCTACTAGTCCTACAATGCAAGGGCCAATCACTAGATCAAGGGCAAGAGCAATTCAAGAGGAGGTGTCCAACTTGTTGGTGTCTTTAGCTCCTAAGGAAACCATTGATGATCTATTGCTGATTGAGGCTTCCTTAGTCACGTTAATGACGATTCCCGACGACTTGGACGTGGAAGGGAGACCATGCACACGTGATTTGGAGCCATGCAAGAGAAAGGAAGAGACACTTGTCCCGGAATTGCAAGAAATGGAAGATTGAGGCTTTTGGAGCTTCTTTTGTATTTTATATCATCTTTTGGTATAAAATACAAGACTTTTTATAACCTTTAGGCTCAAAATATTTTAAGCGTTATTTTTATTTGTTTTAGTTTGTTTTATTTGTTTTATTGTCTTTTTTTGATAAATGTTATTCCTTTTTTTAGATAAGAGGTTTTCTAGGCATATAAAAAGCCTCCCTTAGCTTCTTTCCGATTAGATAGATTTTAGCCAATTGATAAACCGTCTCTTTGAGAGCTTTTGTTCCTATTCAGAAAATTCAATCAATAAAGTGAGCCATTGATTGAATCGTTGTGAATCCCTGCTAGATTGTTCTTGTGTGTGTTAATCTTTTTAGAGATTGGTGCTACTAGTCAATACTAGTCCCTCCTTGTGCTTGTCTCCATTGAATGCTTGTGTAATGTTATAGAAGAAAGGGTTGAAGGCTTCATCTTGCTTGGGTTTTGATCAATCTGATCAAGGTTCTTTTAAGGGAGTCTTTTGATTCTTTTGGATCTACTTCTACCATACATTCCACGTTCCATTTCATTCTCTTTTCTTCCAATTTTTCCAACGCCATTTCTTGTTCTAAACAATCTGATTTTCGTGCCATTTGTCAAGGAAAAACGTCCATTGTTGGTCTTCGAGGATTCCCAATCTAGATCTAGTCATTTGCGGCCCCAATCCCGCATCAAAGTGGTATCAGAGCTAGTTGATTGCGAGTCCGGAATCAGCCATCACCATTGACGGTTTGAGTATCTTCTTTGAGTCTTTTCTTTGTTTGAGTCATTTGCTTCTTTTTAAGAGTCTATTTGAGTCTAATTTGCTTTGTTTCTTGTGTTTATTGGAGAAGAGAGAAAGCCAAGCCAAAACCGCCATTTTCCGGCCATTCTACATCACTTTCATCGGCCTTTTCTTCATCAAAAACGTCCAGCTCTTTTACTCTTGCCAAATAACCGTTCCAACACAATTTTAGAAGCAAAAGGGGGCCACTCTTCCAAAGACAAATCAGACGTTGCAAAATAGAAGAGAGAGGCCACAAAAGCTCCTAAATTATAGCAACAACCAAGAGACTACTTCTAGTTAGTTATCTCTTTTTCTTTTCAGTTTTATTTTCATTCCTTTTTCCTATTTTATTCTAAAAAAAACGTCAGCCAAGGTCCTACTTTTATAAAAAAAAAAAAAAAAAACAAGAACATTCTCATATCATTTCATCTTTCCAATCTATCATACATATCATATCATATTCTATACTAACCTAAGTTGTGTAGAAGCTAGAAAAACAAGTGTTTTGCAATCTGATTGTGAAAGGATCATTGAGACTACAAACAAGAGTTACCTACCTCATTTCTTATCCATCACCATTACCTAAAACCAACGTTAAACACCACAGCCGGCCATATCTCTCTCCATTGCATAAGGACAAGGTAAGTGAAGCTCTCTTCTTAGTCTCTTGTGTGTCTATCTTTCTTGTTTCATTCTAATTCTATCATATCTTGAGTTTACCATCTTTGAGAGTCCATAGCAGCCTCTTGCATCTTTCTTTGAGTCTTGAGTCTTATCTCCTTTTCTTAGTGTCTATCATAACGTTTTTCTGTTGTGAACCTTCAAGCAGCGTGTATCACCCTTATTCAAGTCAAGGAGTGTGCTAGTTGAGATAAGGCATTGATCTTAGAAGGAGTTTTAATCCATCCAAGTCAATTGCATCAAATAGCTTGTGATCAACACAATTTGAGTGTGAGAGTGAGAGTAAACACTTGTGAGAATTTTCTGTTTTATCTAATTCAACTAGTTTGCTTCTTTTGTGTGTTTTTGATCATGTCTAGGTCTAATAGTCCAAGCAAGTCCCAAAGCAGTGAGCCAATGCCCCCGGAGACATTTGCTATGTTGAAGCAACTAATGGATTTGGTGGCAAGATTGACCCACCAGATTGGCACGTTGGAGTCTCGGCCACGCCACAACCGAGGTCCACTTTCGAGCTAGGAGGCACGTCTAGAGATGCCCCTAGAGAAACAGCCCATGAATCACCTCAAAGAACCCCTCAAGGGCAAGGTATGAGACATGCTAGCACTCTTCCTAAAACACCTAATGTGCAAGGTTTTGTGGATGATTTTCAGGAGCCACAAGAGGATATTGAGGAAGAAGGCATGTGGAGAGAGTTCCCTAGGCGTCACCCACATCCAAGGAGAGGACGAGAATATGAGCCATTTAGGCCTTATCAAGAGCTAGATGGAATAGGGAAAGTGAAGGTCAAAATTCCTAGCTTTGAAGGCAAGTGTGACCCGGATGCTTACATGGATTGGGAGACTAAATTGGAACAAATTTGGGCTTGCCATCACTTTGGAGAGCAAAGGAAGGTCCAACTTGCATCATTGGAGTTCCAAGGCTATGCACTAGTATGGTGGGATCATCTTGTGAAGGAAAGGAGAAGAACCTTGGATCCGGCCATCACTACATGGGAACAAATGAAGGCCTTGATGAGAGCTCGTTTTGTACCTCAACATTATGCTAGGGACCTGAGGCAAAGGTTGGAGAACCTTAGGCAAGGAGCCATGAGTGCCGAAGAGGTCTACACCTCTATGCAAATGGCAATGGTGAAAGCTAATGTGGTTGAAGATGAGGAGTTTACAATGGCTAGGTATCTACGCATTTTAAATTCATCTTTGCCTAATGAAATTGATTTGTATCCTTATAGTACCATGGTGGAGCTGCTGCATTTGGCAATCAAAGTGGAGAAGAAGACAAAGGCTAGGAACCAAGGTGCCAAGACAAGCTTTGGAGCTACAAGCTCATGGAAGGCACAAACCAGCCGGCCCCAAGGATCCTATGGCCGTGAGCCTACATCCACCAAGGAGGACCGAAAATCATCAACCATGGACCAAGGAGCACAAAGAAGGAGCTCAACACCTCATTCATCTTCTAGACCCTTGAGTGAGCCTTCAAGTGGTCCTAAAGGGAGTACCTCTAACTCTACTCTTCGTTCTAGAGATATTGTGTGTTTTAAATGTCAAGGTAGAGGTCATTACATGAGGGATTGCCCTAATAAGAAAATTCTAATTTTAAATCAATTTGGACAATATGAGAGTGAGGATGAGCATGAAAACGATAATAACACCAACATTAATGGATTGCATGAAATTGGTAGTGATAATGATGAGGGCATTGAATATGAGCATGGAGAATCATTAATAGCTAGAAGAACTTTGCATGCTAAGATAGCCCCGTGTGAGGATAATCAAAGAGAGAACCTATTTCATACTAGATGTCTAATTAAAGGGAAGGTGTGTAACATGATCATAGATGGAGGTAGTTGTTGCAATATAGCTAGCACTGATTTGATTAATAAGTTGCAAATTACCACATTTTATCACCCTAGGCCTTACAAATTGCATTGGATGAATGATTGTGGAGAATTAAAAGTAAATAGGCAAGCTAGAGTTACTATCACTTTAGGTAGCTATGAGGACACCATTACTTGTGATGTAGTTCCCATGCAAGCTTGTCATATTCTTTTGGGACGTCCATGGCAATTTGATAGGAGAGTTAAGCATGATGGTTTTACTAATAGGCATACCTTTGAATTTAATGGTCAAACACTAACTCTTAAGCATATGACACCATTGTAGATTGCTGAATTTTATGAGAAGAAGAAGGAGTTGAGTGTGGAGCAAAATGAGGTGAAAAAGAGAGGGGATAGCTCACGGCCTAAATCAGAACCCACGGCCAAGACTAGTACCACCCTATTAGCCACACCTTCTAGTGTCTTTCTAGCATCCAAGGAGGAGTACATCCTAGATTACACCCCTTTAGATGTCATTCTTGTGAGCTTGTGCAAGAGCTTAGTGACTTTGAGTGATGAAGCCAAGGCCACCCTACCTAAGCCCATCCTAGCTATCCTAGATGAGTTTAGTGATGTGTTTCCTGACGAGATTCCGGCTGGCCTTCCACCTTTTAGAGGTATTGAGCACCAAATAGATCTTATTCCCGGTGCTACACTCCCAAACCGTCCAGCCTATAGGATGAACCCTAAGGAGAGCCAAGAGATCCAAAATCAAGTGCAAGAATTCCTAGATAAGGGTTATGTAAGGGAGAGTTTGAGTCCTAGTGCCGTTCCGTCCTCTTAGTGCCTAAGAAGGACAATACATGGAGGATGTGTGTTGATTGTAGAGCCATCAACAACATCACCATTAAGTACCGCCATCCTATCCCACGTTTAGATGACATGTTAGATGAGTTGAATGGAGCCACATTGTTTTCTAAGATAGATCTTAGGAGTGGTTATCACCAAATCAGAATGAGGGAGGGAGATGAGTGGAAAAAAGCATTCAAGACCAAGTTTGGTCTTTATGAGTGGCTAGTGATGCCATTTGGTTTAACCAATGCTCCTAGCACATTTATGAGATTGATGAATCACGTGTTGAGACACTACATTGGTAGGTTTGTTGTGGTTTACTTTGATGACATCCTCATCTATAGTAAGTCACTTGAAGAGCATGAGGAACATTTGAGGAAAGTACTTGCAACTCTTAGAATTGAATATTTGTATGCTATTTGAAGAAATGTGAGTTTAGTACTAATCAAGTTGTTTTTCTTGGTTTTGTAGTGAGCACAAGAGGTCTAGAGGTGGATGAAGAGAAGATCAAGGCAATCCAGGAATGGCCTACTCCCACAACCGTCGGTCAAGTGAGGAGTTTCCACGGCCTAGCAACCTTCTATAGACGTTTTGTGCAAGATTTCAGCACCATAGCAGCTCCACTCACGTCCTTGACCAAGAAGAAGGTGCCATTTGTGTGGGGAGATGCTCAAGAGAAGGCTTTTAAGGAGTTGAAGTGGCGGCTGTCCCATGCACCTCTCCTAGCTCTTCCGGACTTCACCAAACCTTTTGAGGTCGAGTGTGATGCTTCGGGTATTGGCATTGGAGGAGTACTCATGCAAGAGGGTAAGCCACTGGCCTTCTTTAGTGAGAAATTAAAGGGAGCATGTTTAAACTACTCGACCTATGATAAAGAACTTTATGCATTGTTTAGAGTATTAAAAACATGGCAACATTATTTATGGCCCAGTGAATTTGTTCTACGTACCGATCATGACTCCTTAAGACATTTTAGGAGTCAAGATAAGTTAGATAGGAGACATGGTAGATGGATGGAGTTTATAGAAACTTTTCCTTATATCATAAAGTATAAAAAGGGCAAGGATAATGTTGTAGCGGATGCTCTCTCTAGGAGACACTCTTTAATCACAACTATGGATTCTAAGCTCTTAGGTTTCTATTATATTAAGGATCTATATGTTGATGATTCTGATTTTGGAGACATATTTAAGCAATGTGCATCTAGAGGAGCCTTTGATAAGTATTACTTGTTTGAGGGTTTTCTATTTAGAGTTGATAAAGTGTGCATTCCTAAGTGTTCCCTTAGGCTATTACTTGTTGAGGAAGCCCATATGGGAGGCTTAATGGGGCATTTTGGGAGAGATAAGACTTATCATATGCCGCATTCACATTTTTATTGGCCTCATATGCTTAGAGATGTAGAGAACTTGCTTAAGAGATGTCTTGTGTGTTTAAAGGCTAAGGCTAGATTGAAACCTCATGGATTGTATACCCCCTTACCCACGCCTAAGTCACCTTGGGAGGATATTAGTATGGACTTCATTGTTGGGTTACCTAGGACTAAGAGAGAGATTTGATTTTTGTGCTGGTAGATCGATTTTCTAAAATGGCCCATTTTATTGCTTGCCATTTTATTGAGGAAGGATAGGTTCCCGGAAAGGCGCAAGTCCAAGCTATCATCTAAGGAAGACGGACCATTCAAAGTACTACGTAAGGTTGGCAACAACGTTTATGTACTAGAGCTTCCGGAGGACTATGGAGTCAGCCCTACTTTCAACGTAGGAGATCTAAGTCCCTTTGAGTCAAGTGATGCGGATGGTAATGATTTGAGGACGAATCCTTCCCAAGAAGGGGAGTATGATGAGGGACCATCACCAACAGCCCCTACTAGTCCTACAATGCAAAGGCCAATCACTAGATCAAGGGCAAGAGCAATTCAAGAGGAGGTGTCCAACTTGTTGGTGTCTTTAGCTCCTAAGGAGACCATTGATGATCTATTGCTGATTGAGGCTTCCTTAGTCACGTTAATGACGATTTTCCGACGACTTGGACGTGGAAGGGAGACCATGCAGACGTGATTTGGAGCCATGCAAGAGCAAGGAAGAGACACTTGTCCCGGAATTGCAAGAAATGGATGATTGAGGCTTTTGGAGCTTCTTTTGTATTTTATATCATGTTTTGGTATAAAATACAAGACTTTTTATAACCTTTAGGCTCAAAACATTTTAAGGGTTATTTTTATTTGTTTTATTTGTTTTATTGTCTTTTTTGACAAATGTTATTCCTTTTTTTTTAGATAAGAGGCTTTCTAGGCATATAAAAAGCCTCCCTTAGCTTCTTTCCTGATTAGATAGATTTTAGCCAATTGATAAACCGTCTCTTTGAGAGCTTTTGTTCCTATTCAAAAAATTCAATCAATAAAGTGAGCCATTGATTGAATCGTTGTGAATCCCTTCTAGATTGTTCTTGTGTGTGTTAATCTCTTTAGAGATTGGTGCTACTAGTCAATACTAGTCCCTCCTTGTGCTTGTCTCCATTGAAGGCTTGTGTAAGGTTATAGAAGAAAGGGTTGAAGGCATCATCTTGCTTGGGTTTTGATCAATCTGATCAAGGTTCTTGTAAGGGAGTCTTTTGGTTCTTTTGGATCTACTTCTACCATACATTCCACGTTCCATTTCATTCTCTTTTCTTCCATTTTTTCCAACGCCCTTTCTTGTTCTAAACAATCTGATTTTGGTGCCATTTGTCAAGGAAAAACGTCCATTGTTGGTCTTCGAGGATTCCCAATCTAGATCTAGTCATTTGCGGCCCCAATCCCGCATCATCTTCTTATTTGATGATCTTTAAATTCGTTATTCTCTTACATGTCAAAATGTCTTGCCATGGAAATGAATAAACTAAAATTTGATCCAATCAACCGAAGCATACTCCAAAAAAAATTCTTTTCTTTTTCTTTCTTTGTTTTCACTTAATGTTTAGAAGGTTACTTGGGGACAAGTAAACGTGTAAACGGAGCTTAAATAGGACAAATCCATCAAGGCCCAAGGAAGCTCAATACCTCATCATCAAATGTAAACAAGAAAGGAAGATGAAAGAAAAAGACCCAGAGCAAAGCTTGGAGAAAGGTTGGAGCATACAAGGGAAAACCAAAGATCACGAAGGAGATGCAAGTTTTGTGGATCGAGTGCCTGTGCATTCTCGATTGAAGGCTCCTCTTCACTCGCACAACAAAGAAAGACTTCACTCAATCCAAAATAATTAGGCTCTCCAATAAAGGAATGAAGCTAAGACATCAAGCCACCCGATCAAGCTAGTGTATACTCAAAGATAGAAGAAGAGTGACTCGGTCACATGTGAGCCAAGCCAAGACTTGTCATCACATGCCACCAAGTGTCAACCGAGTCAAGCAAGTGACTCGCAAGAAGAAGAAATCCATTCAACCGACTTAAAATTCAACGTCAGTCAAGTAGATATGGGTTTGACTCACATGAAGTGACACGTCGTTACAACCTACTCGGCCATGTAAAGGTTATTACATGAAGATTCTTTTTTGGTGATGTTGGCCATCCGTGACGATTTATGCCTATTTAAAGGGCTTGACAACCCTTAGATCTATACCACTTCATAGATAAAACACTTCACATCTGGAGCTTAGCTCTATAGAACGTTTTTAGTAGTTTACGAAGTTTGAATTGTTCTTGAGGATTTGAAGGTTTTTATCGAATTTGGAGCTTGCAACTACCATGACTGTTGTTAGGTAACTTAGTTTTTGTTGATTCTTCGACCATTGTTACTCATTTCTCCGCTACTTTGTTTCTATGGATTCTGTTTATGAGTTTCAGATGTTTGATTTTCGGTCACCATGAGTGAGTAGTTTTTCGTTAGGGATTGGGGTAAAAATCTCAATTTCAGGCTATGTGATGTCCGATTTGATATTATCCCATAGATCTATATGAGTATCAAAGCATTTAGTAGTATGTAGGATAGAAGAAACCGATTTGAATACTAGATTCATGATTAAGCTAATTTGAAAGTTGGATGCTAGACTTATGTTTAGATTGTTCCTCTCATGCACTTTGTTCAGTCTTATTTTATGGATCTATGTATTGATAACTGGTTGGCTAGAATGAATGAGACTCATAAGTAATTCCATTGCTAGTGATGATTTCTTAGATGCCTATTTTTGCTACAATTTGTATATCAAGCATGCCAATAGCACATTATTACTTGCTTGCTTAGTGTTAATCCATGCTAGATAAATTTTATTTATACTTCCAAAAAGCAAACACCATGTGATGCTTGTAGATCTCGAATTGAATCTTATTAGTGACCGTAGTTGTCTCAGAAATTGTGAATAGCAAACATCATGTGACACTTGTTGTTTGAATTCTTTAGGCTTAAATTAATACTTACCTACTTTTCATACAACCTTTTAGCATCATTTAATTGGTCACTTGCGCAAATTGTTCTCACTCTATTGGCATAATATCATATCTTGGCATTACATTAGCAAGGGATTTGGAGAATTAGTCCCCAACCCCTAATTGTTTCACATTTGATTTCACCCGTTTGCATACTGTGTTTTTTACTCGCACAAGCCAATTGCTACAAGAATTCCACTCCATCGTAGTTGACTAGTAACTCGATTGCATTTACTTATCCTGGCTCGATTGAACCAAGATATTTCAACTCCTAAAGTGTTTTGGTGATCACTTAATGACAAAATTTTCTTTTTACTTTATAGCACTTGTCATTGTCTAGATGGCTTCTTAGAGCGAGTTTGGAGAACATAGTCCCTTGGGAGAATCACCTTGATGACTAGTCATGTATTTACATTTGCAAGATCTTGTACTTGAGGGTTATGTGACGATCTTATTAAGTGTTGGTTTTGATTTTATTGCGACACTAGGAGCGACTTAGTTTGTTTTGAATCTTTAATCCATGCTTGATCCTAATATGAACGTTGGATGGTAGATTCCTATCTAAATTGTTCCTCTTATACACATTGTTTGGTTTCAACCATTATTCTATTTTCTTATATGGTCGGCTATCAAGGATGAGACTCATAAGTAATTCCTCTAATAATGATGCTTGTTTAGATGCCTATCCATGCTAGAGTATGTGTAGCTAGCGCCGAGAGGATGACTTACATGCTTGCGTTGTGTTAATCCATGCTAAACTAAGTTGATTCATGCTAGCAAATAGCAAACATCATGTTATGCTTGTATATCTTGATTTAGAGCTTAGTAGTGACTTATAGTTGATTTTCAACATTTGAATAGCAAACACCATGTGACACTTGCTGTTTTGGATGGCTCATGCTTTGATTCTTACACGCCTAACATGTCTACATAAGTTTAGTAGCATCATGTATTACTTAATCATCTAAGTTCTCATATCCTATATTGACATAACATCTATTTCATGTGACTAAGCAAGAGTTTGGAGGAACTATCCCCAACCCTTAATTGTTTCCCATTACTTGATTTTGTGATTGTGTTTTGACCTGCTACTTACTCGATTGAAGGCTACGTGCTTTGCTCACCACTCGATCGACGTTGATTGATACACTCGATCCAAGTGTATCAATCACTCGATCCAAGTTGCCCATTTCCCCTGATTTTTTTTTTGGGATCACTTGATCCCTTATTCCTTTCTTTTACACACTTTGAATTCCATTTGAAGACTTATTAGATCATGGTAGAGATAACATGGTCCTTTGGGAGATGACCTTGATATTCATACCACATATTAACATTGACACGGCCATGCACTTTGGGTTTTATATGATTTTCCCTTAGAGTGATTGCTTACACATTTCTACACTCTTATCATCCTACACTTGGGGAGTGTCATGACACTGACAATCATTGCCTCCATTTGGTGTTTCAGATGTAGGATTCTATGATTGATAATGCGGGGAATGTAGTTTATGAGCATGAAGACTTGGATGAGTTCCAAGATTCTCCATTATGGATTGTAGTGCATTGCATTCTTGTTGCTCGTTGGGCAAAGAGTAACACACCCCTTCATTATTTAGCACATTCCCTTCAGCCTAGGTAATAATTTATTTATAATGTATAAATATTATTCTTGGTTATATATCATGTTATCACATTTTAATTAGTATTTTACACTTGCTTTCTTTTTCCTTGTAGTTATTATAGTAGAGAATGACTTGATGAGCATCCGGCTAGATTGGCTCCACATATAAATAACGAGATCTCAATGGAAAGAAAGAAATGTTTTCAAAGGCTCTATCCAGATCTCAATGATTATGATAAGGTTGTGGATGAGTATGCTGAATTTTCTCTTTAATTGGGGCCATGTAATAAATGCTATTAGAAGGAGGTTTTCAATTGACCCGATAAAATGGTGGGCATCATATGTAGACCTGAACAAATCTAACCCGGCCCGTCCAGCCCGTCCGCCAAAAAACATGGGCATGTGTAAGCAGTTTGACCCGTTCTGGCTAGGCCCGACCCGGATGTTTATGGGGCGGGCTTGGGTATGAGATTTAGCCCATGGACATGCCCCACGGGTCGGCCCGTATAAATACTTGTTATGATAATGCTCTATTTATAGATTTATAGCTTCACAAATCACAACTATTAGTGAACTTATATTAAGTGGTCATTTAGTTGAAGTGGTGGAATGGAAGCGGAATGAAATCTGATAAGGTGAAGGAAATAGAAATTATTAGAATACTTTCATGTGTTAAAATACCTCTAAACAAACATAAGTTTTGATTGATTCGGAATCAATCCGTTAACGGGAATGATTCTTAGAAATTTCAAACAAGCCTTAAATGTGTAATGAACTATGCAGAGAATTGCATATTTACAAGTGTCGATGTAGTTGCGGCGGGCCCGGCAACCCGCCAGCGTCTTCACGTGGGTGGTCACGGACCGTGCTTGATGACTGCATAAGACGGGACGGGCCTACCAGGCCCGGGTATTTCGAGTAAAATTTAAATTTTGGACCGGCCCGATCCCGGATTCGTTAATGTCTAATCATATGGATCCTCAACTCCACTTCTTCAAAACTTAGCAATGAGATTGCGACTACCTACTTCTTGTCACAAAAATTGAAGTACTTATTCTTTTATTCATTCTTTGAAGAGGAATAAGTTTTTTTTTTTGGTAAATGGTAAATTTATAGAAGTGAGAAAAAATAAAGCTTAGCTAGGGCCAGAATAGTCCTGACTAAACCTACAAAACACAAGAGTACATCATCAAAAAATCACAAAGGGCTAAAATACAATGCTCAAGTACACCAGATAAGCATGCAAACCTCCTAAACATACCATCTACCATAAATTGAATATGAATATAGTAAATAAAACCCTCATGGCACTGTCTATAAGGCCCTTTCACCTTCGGCAAAGCCATCAGTAGAGAGGAACACGCATAAACCAGAAGTGTGCCTAGCCATCGGATCAAGGTATCATTCACCTTCGGCAAAGCCATCAACAAATGAGTCCGTATTCCGGAACATAAAGTCAAACCAATATAGTACAAACCAAGAGCAGAACAACTTTGGTATAACAAACATGAAAAGACTAAATCTCAAACCTCTCACCAACCCTAGACGGGAAGGCCTCATGTAGTAATCTGTAGACATGTCCTCTGATCATCCGGACCAAGATATCGATGGGAATCTTTTTCTGGTCAAACACCAGGGTATTCCTGGAATGCCATAAGTAGTATATCGTCGCCGAGAAGGCATAGATACGTGCCTTACTTGTCCAACTTCGTCTTCAATCTGTCAATAACCAAGGCGGGAACCGGCAATAATGATAACCAAAAACTCTCTATGCCCTGAAGTATAGTCCTGATCCACTTCAGGCAACCTGGAAAGGAAATATGCCTCTTGTTCTACGCACATATGTGCTTCCGAATCTTGTCAAGGAGAGGGGAATAATCAGCTGCAGGCATCTACTCGTCCAACTCCTTTCTGGTGCAGTGCTAAGAAGGTGGGGAGCTTCATTTTACTCGGTGAAGTTGGATCCCTCTTCTCCGGAAATCTGCCTACCATAACTGTTCTTCTCCTTCATTTTATATATTGTATTCTCGTCTTAACTTGTATTTTTTATTCTCAGTGAAGCCAGATATCGTTATTGAAAGGTAGATCTCTATTTTGTTAGTGTCAAATTAGACATATTACACAGTATGATTGGAAGTTGAGACTCCACCCTATACAATTGAAAATTTGAGACTCCACCCTATCCAATAGATAGAATTTCCGTGGAAATTCTATCTATTCTCGTCTTAACGAATGGATATACTATTTCGTAACCCCTTGCTACCATCATTGTAGTCTTCTTAAACTACATTTCAGATTCATAGTTCCTTGCGTTTTCACTCATTATTTCCATGTTGAGATATGAGTCGATGCTTAACAACAATAATTGTGGTCTGCCAGTGGTTTATATACTCTGCTTGTGTTGTGAACAATTCAATCTTTATCATGCTCCAAAGTTTTATTTGATTAATATGAAGTATTTGTTGGATAAACTACCATCATAGTAGTCTTCTTAAACTAATATTTAGGCTCGATGTGTGGTTTTTATTATTGTTGTTCAAGTTGCAGATTGGTTCGAAAGTTAGTGAAAATAAGTTGATTTTGGTGGAAGGTAAATACTTAACTTTTTGTGTTATGTACAACTTAGTTTGTAGATCTAATAGGAAATATAATTCATCTATCATGAACTCTTTAAAAGAACCTGATTTTGGTGTGTTTTATTTTTATGTTCAGGCCATATCACAAGTGTTAGTCATGTCACCTGATTTTGCTGTTGATTGGTCAATATACATAATGGAAAGGTTTAGGCCATATCATCATATTGTATATTGGTTAGTTTTATCATCAGTTTGTAGTGGTTTGGTTTACTTTGAGCAACACGACTCTTTGTAATTAAATATACTTGGATTCTACTGATGAATATGTTATGAATAGGTAAAAGGATCAAATTACTTGATACCCTTATCGTAAAGTTATTTGTTTATATAATTTATCAAATGTTAATTGATTTTTGAAGTATTTTTATTCTGAAATGCAAGTATTACGAGGATTTGTGTACTATTATGACCGGTTAATGAAAAAATTGAGACCCGGTTCAATTTTTTTATTGTAAAGTTATTTGTTTTTATAATTTAGAAACTGAGATGCCACTCTAAACAATAAAAGATCAACAAATTATTATACCGATATTTAGAATAACCGATATCCGAGATTTTTTGAGTTTCAGAAACAACTGTATAAAGGACGTTTACAAATGCTGGAATTGCCGTCATAGTCGTTGCAAACTCCAACATTTGCGACAGTAGTGAGCCGTCACAAATGTTGGAATTGGCGATATACTCTGCGACGGAAGACCACCGTCGCAAATATTAGCATTGGTGATGGAAGAATGTCGTTGCAAATGGTGTAAATGGTGTCGTTGTAGAATGATGTTTGCTTCGGCGGCATGCCGTCGTGGAGCCGACACAAAAGATTATAAGATGGCATGTCCCGTCGCAAAATACATTTTGCGTCAAGGACGATTGCGTCGGCGTCAATGCCGACACAAAATGCTATTTGCGACGGGAAATCAACCTTTTGCGTCAACAGAATGCCAACGCCAAACCTTTTTTTTTGTAGTGGTTATATTTTATTTACGGGCTGTGTCATTTTGGGTCAAATGGTCTTTTAGCTAGTTTTGTGTATAAAAAGAAGTCTTGGATTTATTTCAAGGTGTGGTGGGATTTGCCCAGAGTTAGCCCTAGAAGGGAGGAGCTATCTCCTACCATGCCCTTCTTCTTCACCATTGTTCTTCACAGCTTGGATTAGTTTAGATTAAAGTTGGAGACTTTTTGCATTCAGAATTGTTAGGAGACATTGTTGGAATCAAGATTTCATTGAAGTTGAGTTCTTTTTTTCCCTTTTATCATTTGGTTGTTGATTTTGATATGATTATTATTGGTTAGAACTTTGTGGTTCCAAGGTCAATAGAGATTTGTTTATGCCTTGGATCATGATGGATTAGACTGTGCTTTGAATTGGCTTTGAATTGCTTGAAATCCTAATGGTTGACTTGGACTTGAATCTAGATTAGAACCTAGTAAACTAGCAACCTAAGTTGGAATTGAGACTTACCCGGTGATATTCCTCTTAGATACATAAGTGATTAACCATAGGTCATAAAGGTGAAACCTTTATTGGTTTGAATGTGCCTGATTGCTCTCTAAGTTGGGTAATTCCTGAGACTTACCCGGTAAAGGGTTACTTGATCCTTAGTTAGACAATCTAGTTTGTAGTAAATTTCCTTCCTCTTTACCTTGAGACCTACCCGGTAATAGGTAGTTAGGATTGAAACTAGATGGTCTTGAGACTTACCTGGTAATAGATCATCAGCCTAGAAATGTTCATCCCTATTGCTTTTCTACCATATATCCCTGTGAGTCGTTTCGAGTCCTTATGCCATAAACAATGACCTTGATTATCTTCTCTTTTTTTCGCTTTTATAAAATTGGTTTCAATTGAAGGTGACATTCGATTGCGAACGCCAAAAACCTTTCACAAAAACATTTGATTCTCTTTCCCTTATTTTTTTTCAACCTCCTTTATTTGAGATCTATTTTCAAGGTTGATATTATTTCTGGTTCAATGTTAATAGTTGATATTATTTTAAGTTATTTTTCTATATTTATATTCAACTACGGTTAAACCCGATTACCCAACAAGCGATGAACCGAAAATAATATCACTCAAATACCACCAATCTATATAGATGTCAATTACTCAATTGGCTTCCACGAAATATTCATACATTGTTTTTTTTAAAAATCGATTTACCCTTTACAACGGTGATGTGATTTATGGAGATGAAAATTAAGGTATTTTCTTAAATCCAACGGTAATAAATTACGAAAATTATGGAGAATTTTAGTTTCCTTCTTCAACCTACCTGAACTCCTGAAGCACCGCACTCTAAGGTCAAATTTGAGATCCTTAGAAAAGGATGACATTTTTCAAATCCTGAATCATTGTTGCAGATTAGACCACCCAGTCTTTGTGTTCGACCTTTGAATACTTGTCCTACTTCGTACGATCCATACATTGTGGGTTCGTTGCTATTTAAGGGAAATATTTACAGGTTTTAAATTTAAAATTATCCCTCTCTTGTTTTGTCAACCTTTGGGTTTCTGTCATTATTGACACAGATTCTTACGGTGCAAAATCAACAAACACAGGTCTAACAGTACTAGTAGCATATGTAACCATATTAGTAGTAACATTCCCATGTGAGTCATTTTCAGTAGCAACAACAGTATTAGTAGAAAGAATATCATGCTTTTCAGGGACCTCTATCCTAACAAGTTGATTATTATTACTGGCATCCAAATTTGAATTATTAATAACATGCAAATTTTTTTCATCTGCCATTAAAGCTAGAGCATGTAAAATCCTATTAGTCAACTCATCACTAGGCATACACTCATTATTAGATAAGATGCCATTAGTTTCTTTAACCGTTTCAAAGTCAATACATGTGCGGTCCTCCTCTAGCAAGACTGACTCCGCAAGTATCATAGCTAATCGCTTAGCTTTTCAAACACCCTCCTCAGCCGGGATGATTTTCGTCTCAGCTTCATTCACTAGCCTTGCATCCGTGACCGGCATCAATAGCCCACTTCCGTTATCATCCATCTTATTAGTCATGGTACCTTGTAAGAATATATTACCAACATTAGTCAATGGAGAGTGATCAATATCAACAGCCATACCTGACTCTGCAACAGCCACAAGCTGCTTGCTTCCCATCCTTGTAAGCAATGTCCTTGCAAGTGCCTTGACCAAGGTGTTCACTGATTTTACACCCCTATAAACCCCTATCAATAATAATAGAAACTCACAGGATAGCAAAACGAGAAAGAGAAAGTCTTAAATTTATAAACATGTAAATAATTCCCTTAAATAGAAACAAACCCACAATGTAAGGCTCGTACGAAGTAGGACATGTATTCCAGGGTCGAACACAAGGATTGGGTTGTCTAATCTGCAGCACTGATCAAGGATAAAATAAATCTCGAATAAAGAAGGAGGTTGGAAAAGATAAGGGAAAAAAAAATAAAATGTTTTTGGGAAAGGTTTTTGGCGTTCGCAATCGAATGTCACTTTCAATTAAAAATAATTTTATAAAAGAAAATAAAAGAAAAGATAATCAAATTAAAGGAAAGAAAATGGATTCCAAAGGTTCAAGGTCATTGTTTATGACATATGGATTCAGGACGACTCATAGGGATATATGGTAGAAAAGCGACAGGGATGAACGTTTCTAGGCTGATGATTTATTACCTGGTATGTCTCAAGATCATCTAGTTTCAATCCTAACGACCTATTACCGGTTAAGTCTCAAGGTAAAGAGGTTGAAAATTCACTACAAACCAAATTATATAACTAAGGATCAAGTAACTCTTTACCAGGTAAGTCTCAGGAATTACCAAACTTAGAGAGGACTCATGCACATTCAAACCAATAAAGGTTAAGTTTCACCTTTATTACCTATGGTTAATCACTTATGTATCTAAGAGGAATATCACCGGGTAAGTCTAAATTCCAACTTCGGTTGCTAGTTTAAAAGGTTCTAACCTAGATTAAATCCAAGTCAACCATTAGGATTTCAAGCAATTCAAAGCCAATTCTAAGCACAATCTAATCCATTATAATCCAAGGCATAAACAAATCTCTATCAACCTTGGAACCGCAAAGTTCTAGCCAATAACAATCATGTCAAAATCAACAACTAAAAGATAAAAGGGAAAGAAAGAACTCAACTTCAATGAATCTTGATTCCAACAATGTCTCCCAACAATTTTGAATGCAAAAGTCTCAAACTTTAATCTAAACAAATCCAAACTATGAAGAACAATGGTGAAGAAGAAAGGTAAGGTAGAAGACGGCTCTTCCCTTCTAGGGTAAACTCTAGGCGAATCACAACACCTTGTGTAAAACAAAGTACAAAACGAACACCCCTTGGAATGAATCCAAGACTTCCTTTTATAACAAAAGCTTAGCCAAAAGACATTGGGCCTAAAAGGAAAAAGCCCGCAAATAATATATAACAATCCAAAAAGGAAAAAAGCCCGCAAATAAAATATAACGCTCATGGAAGAAATCTCGGGCTGAATCTCGGCCGAGATTGGTCATCGTCGGGACCGAGATTTCGTCTTCGATCTTCAGCGTTATGGATCTCGGTCAAGTCACCCGAGATTTCACCTGAGATACCGACCGAGATTTTGCAGTTGTGGCTTCCAAGCCTTCCATCTCGGACCGAGATTGGTGGATCTCAGCCGAGATGCTCCTTGGTTGTTTCCTTCATGCCTTTAGCTTGATTCCTAGCCCTTTCCCGTGCACGTATGATCCCTCTAATGCATCCACTTCGAGGCTTGATCCTCAAATACGTTGTTTTAGGTCCATAATGTGCCAAATCACCTACAAAGCCACAAATAGTGTGTGTAGACATCTATTCTTGCAAAGTAGAACTAAACAAGCATAAATGACACAAACCAAGACTAAAGCATGAATGCGGAATGGGAAAATTTACCTAAATGCATGACAAAAATAGGTCGATAAATCATGTTATCACAAGGCTCGGTCACCATCACCCAAAACTTGAATTTCCTCGCTTGGTCGTTGTGTTGACTCCAATAGCCTCCTAACATGGGGTATAGTTGAGAGGGTTTCAAGGACGTGGCCTGATTCCACTTGCATTACGTCTTTGGCTTCATTTTTACTCATTTGGTCAAGCATATCCGCCTGGCCCAAACTCCGGCTGTTCCAACATCCCAAGGGGTGGTATAGTCGGGCCAATTTCGATGGCGCGAGCAGATACCACCTCCTTGCCCTCCATGGCATCCCCTTGTCTCAAAATGGCTTCTATCTCCGTCTCATTGGCCCTTTGTCCGCTTGGGTAAGCTGTCTTCACTTCCAGGTTCCTAGTGTGTGGTATAGTCGGGGTAATTTCATCCACATAGCCAAGCGGGCCCATCACACCATTCATGGCCTCATCTTGACATCCTTCGGCCTCCATTTCCGTCCCAATGTCAACTTGTCCGCCTTGGCTATTGGCCACCATGATTGGACTCCTAGCATGCAAGTTAGTCGGGCAGTTTTTAATATCACCATGAATTGACCTCGTCTTACCACCCTTGAACAACACAAATGCTATCTAGCTCAGCGGCGGGTTTCTCCTTGTCAGCGGCGGGCCTCTTCTTGTCAGCAACGGACTCTTCCTTGTTTGTCAAGCCGCCTGGCCTATTGTAACACCCCAAATCCTCGGGACTCGGGATGCTACGGGCGAGACCTCACAATGGGTCCCGACCCTTAGCTTGACAACAATTTCACCGGACCTTTCCAACAAGGCACAAATAAAGGCAAAAACTCAAAACGTTTTTAATGAATGCGAAAACCGGAATGTAAAGACTACAAAGTGAAACTCAGTCGAGTCCTCAAAACAACATAACCCCAATACGGAAATCTAAAATATACAACAACATCCACAACTGACGATATGAAAACATAACCCAAAAACGTCCCCGTCCTATAATGTACGGAGACCCCGGCTGTCCACTCCTCCACCTCACTAGGCGGCATCCCTAACCTGCAAGTCATCTACACAAACGGTTTAAAACCGTTAGCTCATATTCGAAGCATTAGAAAAGAGGTGAAGGCACAAGCACATACATATCACACAACATAAAACACGCAAGTCCGGTTTATTATCTTTTTATTATTAAGTCATATCCAGTTATAATTCAACTTCGGTTTGTGACACGAGACCACCGTGGTCTCGCCTCGGTCCCTACTTACCGAAAAAGAATGGTACGGATGCATCCGACCATCTAACCCACCGGGCTAGTCGCCGAGAACCTCCTAGACTTCCCGCAGGGCTAGGCAGATGATGTCACCGCCCGTTATCATACACTTGGGCCAAAATATATAAGGCCGGTGGTCCTATTTACCGGTTTTGTTGTTATAACAAGAACATAAACACACACCACCAAACACACATCAATGCTAATACGTAAAATACGAGCTAAGTAAGTCCGGAGACTTACCTCGTCCCAAACGCTAACTTACAAAACGCTCTAGCTTTCCTTGGGAAGAAGCACACAACCTGCTCACAACAAGATATCCATCAAAACCCGCTCAACTCAAGAAGTCTAGGACTTCTACACAAACGATCTACGTACGCAAGATCCTTTGATTCTCATTCTAGGACCGCATCCTAGAATCTCTCATACTCACATCTCACTCAACGCATGAGGAGATATCTCAACAGCCTACTAACTCACATATGATCATACTCAACAACCAAGAACGAAGTAAAAGCCTACGAGGTCTAACCCGCTCATCACACTTGTAACCATCAACTACATCGAGCCTTAAGGGCTCCTAGGTTCACAACCACTAAGTGTCATTCTCAAGCTACTCTAGGCCATCCTAGGCATGCTACTAACATGATACAACTACATAACTAAGCAAGGAACGTAGAGGAAGGGAGAGGAGAGGCCTACTGCTGAAGAAACCGCAGCCGCGGAGTCAAGCTGGCGCCCCCTGCGGAACACAGAAGCCGCCCCTGCGGATTCAAGAGCCGCCCCTACGGCGGTCTGGCGTCCTGGAGCCGCCCCTGCGGCCGTGATCAGCCGCACCTGCGGACGTGATGAGCCGCCCTCGCGGTTTCGCTACAGAAACTCGCCTTCGATCGTGGATCCTTGGCTCCATTCTCAAGCTACTCTAGGCCATCCTAGGCATGCTACTAACATGATACAACTACATAACTAAGCAAGGAACGTAGAGGAAGGGAGAGGAGAGGCCTACTGCTGAAGAAACCGCCAGCCGCGGAGTCAAGCTGGCGCACCCTGCCGGAACACAGAAGCCGCCCCTGCGGATTCAAGAGCCGCCCCTGCGGCGGTCTGGCGTCCTGGAGCCTGGAGCCGCCCTTGCGGCCGTGATCAGCCGCACCTGCGGACGTGATGAGCCGCCCCCGCGGTTTCGCTACAGAAACTCGTCTTCGATCGTGGATCCTTGGCTCAAATGTCTCCTTAGCGGCAGAAGCATCCCTTGCCGGCCGACACCAGCGCCACCTCCAATTACATGGCTCAGTTGGCCTTGCCTTGTCGCCTCCTGCAAAAGAAGATGAAGCTTAGACTCTAAAGTATTCAAGGTAGAATTATTACCTCCAGTTTCAGTGTCGGCGTGATCTTGTCCCATGGCCAAAATGTCATTTTCATCCGCTTGGGAGTGGATCGTATTAGGGCACAAGGAAGTCGGCGGCCCTGGAATTTTAGACTCAAGAATCCTTGTTGAAAGGATGTGTTGTGGGCATCTGGCGGCAGCAGCGGTGTACGTGAACGCCCATCCTCGGTGTGAACACCATCCTTTGAACTCCTTCCATGGGTGACAATATTCCTTCCAATTGTGCATGTCTCCATTTCGGAACCTTCTTTTCCAACCGTGGATTTTCCTTCCTTAAGCATAGACACGTCATCTTTCCCTTCCTTATGCATGGACGTGCCTTTTTGGAAGGTTTTAATATTGTTTACAATCTTCGCACCTTCCCTTTTTGTCACGTATGCACCAAATTGGATGGGACTTCTGGCGCCGGGACAACCCTAGCCGCCTCACACGTTTGTCCACCTCCTTCCGCCAATAGCTCCGCCGCCACCTCTAGCTTTTCATGCGTGTTTCTTTTCATTTTTTGAGGCGCCGCTTGAACAAGCCTCCACGCCTCCTCCCGGATCTACTTCCTCCACCCCAATGCCTTTGTTCTTCCGCCCATTTACGCTTTTGCCTTGGCCGGTGCCACTGGTGAACGTCTTGACAAGAAAGACAAGCCTTGTACTAAAACGATATAATCTTAAGCAGAACCCGAATAAACAACTTGTAACTCTTCAATCAACCAACAAAAGATAGATCTATGAAGAAGACAATAGATCTAAGCGTCGAATTGACTTGAATGTGGAGATGACAAACTCCCCCAAAATACACTTAAGCGTGGGTGGAAAAATTGAGATGAAATTTATGATTAGAAATGTAAGAAAGAGAAGAGGATGAATCAGTGGACGGATTATGTGACAAGGTGATTGAAATAGTGCTATGAGAGGAATAATTGATCGACAAAGAGACCGCCGGCCACTCTTGGAATCGCCCAAGGAGTCGCCTATAATCTTGTTATATGAGGAACTCCAAAAGCGTGCAGAAGATTTAGTCTTCATTCACGATAATCTCCGTCTTTTATCAAGCAACACCAAGGATTATGCAGAAGGGTGATAAAAAATGTGGGATATTGGTGGTGATGAATTTGGATCGTTGGAAGATACAAGAGTTTCTTGAAATTGCAGATCTCTCTCTTGACAGGGAAAAGATGAAGGGTGGTGTTAATTGAAGACATTGAATGATCTTGTTATTTTTACTTTGTTTGTGAACTTGGTTTGTGATTTTGTTTCATGTAGCATGTAAGACTAAGTATGTTTGATTCTATGTTTTGCAAGACTTACATTTTTTTTTCTAAGCATGTATTTGACTTGGTTTGTGACTTGGTTTGTGATTTTGTTTGTGACTCGGTTATTTTATTGTAAGATTAATGTATTCATCTACTCATATGACATTGAGTTGTTCATATATATTTTTCATTATGATACATGAATTCCTCATATTAATAGCTTTAAATTATTATATTATATATTTCCTCGTCGTGTCCCCAATACCTATGATTTTTTAGATTGCCTCTTCCCCGTTTCCCTCCGTGTTTGTGTCCGTGCATCATAGCGTACGAGAAGCGGATAATGACAACGAAAATACCACATTAAATAACCACAAATTACAAATATCACGTTGAAACAATTTAAAATGAATTTTACATGTTAAACCATTATCAACACTAAATAAATTGAGAATCAAAGTAAAGTTAAAGTTTATGTTTTCTTGACATCCACCACAACCGGAGAGACTGTGAGGTGAGAATCAAGAAATTCGACTACGCATTGTTCATAAAGTTTAGGTTCCTCCCAACTCCCAGACACGAAGGACCTCGGGCACTCACTCGCTTTAGAACTCCCTTAAAGGGGACCTGGAACAATTGCATGTGTACTCTCTCGTATAGACAATCATATGATGCATTTTCTTTGTAGGGCTGCTCTTTCGAGTAGAGAGTCAAGACCCCCCCCCCAATAGAATGTTTGCATTCCGGATCGACCAAATTGGTACAAAAGTTCTATCATGGGAAAACAACATAAAACAAAGATGCTTATTTTTTTATTTTACAATTTTCGTTAAATTTTATATATTACATTTTTGAGCCAAAAACCTTTTGTTGTCAAATTGATACTTTTCCTAACATTTTTGGATTAAAGGTTGACTGTAACAAAAT